>WNWU01019709.1:4507-19353 GCA_012654045.1 Ptyas mucosa
TTTATTTATATATATATATATATATATATATATATATATATATATATATATATATATATATTTCTATGCCGCCCACTCTCTGAGGACTCTGGGCGGCTTACACCAAAGACAGTATACTAAATAGCATCTTGCCCCCAACAATCTGGGTCCTCATTTTACCCACCTCAGAAGGATGGAAGGCTAGTCAACCTTGAGCCAGTGAGATTTGATCCACTGATCTGCTCAACTAGCAGTCAGCTGAAGTAGCTACAGTACTGCACTCTAACCACTGCGCCACCTCGGTTCTTGATCTGTGATGCCAAGATATTGATTGTTCACCCATGATCAGTTTTTTAAAAAAAACTTGAGCATGTATCAAGTAAAATTACAACAGCTTATGATGAGGACAAAAGATTGTGCTACAGATTCTATACAGTGAAGTACAATCTATTAGAAGAAGCTGGTGGAACCTTATTTGTCGTCTGGATGAACTGCTTGGGCTGGGCTTTAAAGCTGTCTCTAAAATACCTAATCAAAGAACATATCCCTTCATATGGAATTCAACACATAGCGGTTAAGTTTTCTTAATGATTTCCAAAGAGACGTTCAGCCAATTCCAGTATAACATTTCTCTCTCTCTCTCTCTCTCTCTCTCTCATGCAGAGTTAATACAAATGAAAACGCTACCCAAGAAAATGCAAACATCCACAAAGACTTTGCGAGGAGCGGTAGATTCCAGCAGATGTTTGCTCAGTCCTGGGAAAATATTTCATTGGAATTAGCTCTCTGTGTCAATGACAACTTTTGACAATTGCTGGATTTGCTTCTCCAGCAGTGGCCACTTTAAAATCAACCAAGTAGGTGGCCCCTTAGTTCTTTTTTTTTTCACCCCTCCCTTTTTGTCTTTGCTAAAGAAAGAAGAAAAGTGAAAACTCTGTAGACAGCCTGTAATAATTTTGGGTGGGGAACAGTGGATCTGGAGGAGAGAGAGAGAGAAAGAAAGAGAGAGAGAGAGAGAGAGAGAGATACAACTTTAACTAGCTGCAAATTATTAGTGGAAAAGTAGTCTCAGAAGTATGGTACATCTGAAATATTTTTTGTCACTTGAACATGTGCAGTCCAGAGCCAGCTTCATTCTCCCATTCTAAGGGAACAAACATTTCACATTCACAGATGCTCCTAATTTGGTGTGGTTTGGAGTATAATTTAGATCAAACATAGCCATGTAAATGAGTCAAGGTTTTCTTAATTAGGTGCCTCCAAAGAAAAAAAAAATCTGGGACCACATCAGTAGGTGTGGGTGTGGTACCCACAATTCTGGAGTTTTTCCTATGACCAGAGCTTAGTGCTGCTTAGGCATATCATCAACATTTCCCCCCTTCAGATTCTCAGGCACAATAATAAATCTGTATGTGGCATAGACATCAAGACGCTGCTTCGGAGAAGCTGCCTAAGAACACCGTCTCTTTGGCAGATGCTGTAAAGGAGATCATTGTGCTGTGATTTAGGTCTCTCTTTCCATTTTCTACTTTATTGCCAGCGGTTTGTTTCCTCTACAAGGAGAGTGCATTCCAGCTAAAACTTCTTAACTTTCAGACAAATATAAAGATTTGTAAGTATTCATTAAAAAAAAAGTTCACGTCTTGCCTGAGAATTTTAAGCTTACATGAATTATGGAAAAAAAAACCCTGTTGGCTGAGAAAAATAAAGTTGTTTGTCTTACTTCTGTATCTTGATCCTTTATTAAGTAAAAAAAAAAGTGTTAAAATGCAATTGCTCTCTCTCCTCCAAGAAAGTCTGGTAATTTTGGTGCCTCTATATGGCAGAGATCACTTGATGCAAAACATTTGCTAGATAATCATATTTTAGTACAACAAGATAAACAAGCTGGAGACAACGAGACCTTGCGTATTTATCAAGACGACTCTCTACAGCTTGTGTATGTACTGTATGTATGTGGGATTTTGCTCCAGATTTGAGATCAATGGATTGAAGCCATAGTTGACCTCAGTGGGAGCAGTACTGTTGTCTATGTTGATCCTGGAAATGACTCTTGCATGGATGAGATTTATAACAAAATACTTGACTTTAAGATGGTTTCAAGAGTGTCTTCAGTGCAGAGTAAAAAAAAAAATGTAAAACATGAGTTATCCTATCAGGTTTTGATGGAGAAAAGGAGCTCTATTTTCATGAAGAAATTCATACGGCATCTTGCTTGGTTGTTTGATTAAAAGATAATATCAGATCAGTATTTTGTGAATCCTAAGCATTGGGGAATTGGGATTTCTGTGGCTCTTTCAGTGATTCTACTGCTTAGTTGCAGGATCTGTTGGATTTGCACTGTGCTTGCCTAGTTCTTACAGCAAAAATCAATGCAAAATGTGATGAGGGTTTTCTAGCAATGATCACTATAAGTGCACCTCACACTAAAGCTTGATTTAGACTTGTCTGCAACTACACATAGGTGTCAGTGCATACCTATGCTGCGAAGGGGTTGATGCAGGGGTGAAATCCAGCAAGTTCTGACAGGTTCTGGAAAACAGGAAGCGGAAATTTTGAGCAGTTCGGAGAACTGGCAAATACCACCTCTGGCTGGCCCTAGAGTGGGGTGGGAATGGGAATTTTGCAGTAGCCTTCCCCTGCCATGTCCATCAAACCACGCCCACAGAACCAGTAGTAAATCAAATTAGATTTCACCACTGGGTTGATGGTAAGTGTAAGTTGCAGATGGTTGCAGATGAGCCAACCCGCAGACCTCTCAAATCTCAACTACCTTTTGTGTGGAGATGCATGTCCTGTATGCTGATTGGTTGACCTGACTTCCTGCTGGGAGTGCTTTGTTATTTGAGCACTCCCTGGCCAAAATGTTAACATTTGCAGAAGTAGAAATGCAACAGCTATGCAACCATCTTTGAACGATAGCAATAGCACTTAGACTTATATACCACTTCACAGTGCTTTACAGCCATCTCTAAGTGGTTTACAAAGTCAGCATATCCAACGGTATAGCCAACAGTCCTCATTTTACCAACCTCGGAAGGATGGAAGGCTATGTCAACCTTGAGCCAGTGAGAATCAAACTGCCAGACTGCTGGCAGCTGGCAATCAGCAGAAGTAGCTTGCAGTACTGTATTCTAACCACTGCGCCACCACAGCTCTTAGACACATACAGTACGTTCCCTAACTTGCAGTGATATAGAAGTCTAACACAGGCTTAACGCTTCACCTACGATTCTTCTGATTTCAGAAGAATCTGTCTACGCCATGGAATGGATACTCTTTGCCTATGAAGTAGTATGGGAGAATATTGAAAATGTTGTATTGCATTTATCTTGGGTAAAACCTTCAGATACATTTAGATAATAAGTGCTAATATTTATTCAGAAAACTAGAGCCGGTTTGGCCTAGTGGCTAAGGCACCCAGCCAGAAATTAGGAGACTGTGTGTCTAGTCCTGCCTCAGGATGAAAGCCTGCTGGCTGACTTTGGGTCAATCATTTTCTCTCTCAGTCCAACCCATCTCACAGATTTCTTATTGTGGGGGAAATTGGAGGAGAAAGGAGTATTAGATATGTTCGCTCCCTTGAGTTATTTGTAAAAAATAAAAGGGTGTGTGTGTGTAAAACAATCTTTAAAAACCTTTCATGTGTTATGAAGGTTTAAATCCACTAACTGGAGACTGAGAAGATTGCAGGTGGTTTCGGAAGCTTCCAATATGTCATTTGAATGACATTTGATTTACACAGTAAAACATAGCTGGAAAAAAATATTCTACCACTTTTTGTAATTCTCCAGACTTTATAAATGTATTTATTTATTTGTTTGTTTGTTCAACTTGTATGCCGCCTTTCTCCGAAGACTCAAGGTGGCTTACAATGCATTTAAAAACCATATATAAAAACATTAAAAACATTAGAGCCAAGGTGGCGCAGTGGTTAGAGTGCTGTACTGCAGCTACTTCAGCTGACTGCTAGTTCAGCAGATCAGCAGATCAAATCTCACCGGCTCAAGGTTGACTCAGCCTTCCATCCTTCCGAGGTGGGTAAAATGAGGACCCAGATTGTTGGGGGCAATATGCCATTTAGTATACTGTCGATTGTTTAAGCCGCCCAGAGTTCTCGGAGAGTGGGCAGCATAGAAATATGATTAATAAAAATAATAATAATTAAAACATTAAAAACAATTAGAACCCATTCACACCATTCATGGCCGGACCTCGCCAGATCGCAACAGCGAGATCAATGGCCCCAGGCCTGCCAGAAAAGCCAGGTCTTCACCACTTTTCGGAAGGTCAATAGGGTGGGGATGGTCCGGATCTCAGGAGATAACTGGTTCCAGAGAGCTGGGGCAGCCACAGAGAAGGCCCTCCCCTGTGGGCCTGCCAGCCGGCACTGTTTAGTTGATGGGACCCAGAGGACACCAACTCTGTGGGATCTTACCGGTTGCTGGGAGCTATGCAGTAGAAGGCGGTCTTGAAGATAACCTGGCCCTGAGCCATGTAGGGCTTTAAAGGTAATAACCAACACCTTAAATTGTGACCGGAGACCAATAGGGAGCCAGTGCAGCTCGCGGAGAATTGGTGTAATGTGGGTGTACCTAGGTGCACCCACGACAGCTCGGGCAGCTGCATTCTGGACCAACTGTAGTCTCTGAACACTTTTCAAGGGTAGCCCCATGTAGAGTGCATTGCAATAATCTAACCGTGAGGTGACAAGGGCATGAGTGACTGTGAGGAGAGCCTCCTGATCCAAGTAGGCTCTCAATTGATGCACCAAGCGAACCTGTGCAAAGGTCCCCTAGCCACAACTGACAGATGTTGCTCTAATCTTAGCTGTGAGTCTAGAAGGACATCCAAATTGCAAGCCCATTCTGAGGGGGGCAATTTCTCCCCCCTCCCCAGAACCAAGGATGGACAATCAACATAGTGTTTAGGAGGCAATACCCACAGCCACTCGATCTTGTCTGGGTTAAGTCTGAGCCTGTTGACTCCCATCTAGACCCTCATGGCCTCCAGGCACCGGCACATCACATCCACTCCCTCACTGAATTGAGGTGGGGTAGAGCTATACAGCTGGGTATCATCAGTGTATTGCTGATACCTCACCCTGTATCATCGGATGATCTCACCCAGCGGCTTCATGTAGATGTTAAATAGGAGGGGAGAGAGGACTGAGCCCTGAGGCACCCCACAAACGAAGGGCCTAGGGGTCGACCTCTGTCCTCCTACCAACACCAACTGTGACCGACCAGAGAGATAGGAGGAGAACCACCATAACACGGTGCCTCCCACTCCCAACTCCCTTAGTCGTCCCAGAAGGATATCATGGTCAATGGTATTGAAAGCTGTTGAGAGGTCAAGTAGCACCAAGATGGAGGAATGACCCCCATCTCGGGCTCGCCAAAGATCATCCATCAGCATGACCAAGGCAGTTTCCATGCTATAGCCAGGCCTGAAGCCAGACTGAAAAGGGTCTAGATAATCCGTTTCCTCCAATGACCACAGGAGCTGAAGTGCCACTACTTTCTCTACAACCTTTCCCACAAAGGGTAGGTTGGAGACTGGACAAAAGTTCTTTAATTCTGCTGGATCCAGGGAAGGCTTCTTGAGGAGGGGCCTTACAACCGCTTCCTTTAATGGTTTTGGGAAGGCCCCTTCCCTCAAGAACTCGTGAACTAAAGCCTGGAGCCAGCCTCGTGTCACCTCCCCGCTGGCCAAAACCAGCCAGGAGGGACATGGGTTCAACAAACAAGTGGAGGAACTCATCGCTCCTACAGCCTTATCCACTTCCTCAGGAATCACAGGCTCAAATTCATCCCACATAATAGGACTAAGACCTGCCCCCATCATCTCGGTCGTAATTGCCCAATCAGAGTCCAGGTCCACCCATATCTGAGCAACTTTATCCGACAGAAACTGCACAAACTCCTCAGCTCTACCCTGCAAGGGCTCCTCCACTCCCCTGCATTAAGGAGGGAGCGAGTCACCCTAAATAGGGCGGCTGGGCGCAAATCAGCGGATGCAATAAGTGCAGAAAAATGCAAACATTTTGCCTCCCATATCGCCACTAAATAAATTAACAACAGAATTTAAAAGCAGCTCCACACATTGTGTGAATCGTATCTTTTGAATTCCTGATATTTTGAAAATTACTTTGACTACCTTTTGCTCCTAGCTCTGCATAAATAGCATTCTCCTGTACACTTAGAGGAATTCGGAGGCATTTTAAAAGTGCCATCTCACGTAAACGCCACCATTCTTATAACAGAATTGAAACTATCTCTATTCTAGTCAGGGGACCGTGGTAAGCAATTTGTGACATTCTTTCATTTTATTAATACATATACTATCCTTAAGAATTTAACCTCTTCTTTTGGATTTACATGGGGGGGGGGCGGGGGAGCGGGAATAATTGCAAACAAGTTTAAGATATCTATGTTGGCCTGGACCTGCTGAAACAGACTAAAAGCAAATAGAAGTCATGTGGATATCCTGCATTTTCCTTCCCTCCAAAATATGATAGTAATGGAAATTTTGTAGACTTTGCTAAGTGTTCCTAGCTGTCATACAATAGCTTTAATTTTTGATTTATCCACAGCATTCTGCATATCGCTGCTGAACCTGTCATCACATTGTCATTGCTTCCTTTTCCTGAACTACTGTTGCATTCTTCTTAGATGTGTGCTGTTGGCTGAGATATATATAATAGGTAAAAATAAATCTACTTTGTTAAATATAGTTTCCAGAAATGAGAACTAGGCAATAAAACCAGCATAAGATTTCATGTTTTTATTGCTCTAATTTCAACCGGGCAGGTTTTTGTTTTCTTTGTGATGTCTGGAAAATGTGAAGATAAAGACAAATTTCTGAAAAGAGAAAAAGGCACTTCGGTTCTGCATATGTCCATGTTTTGTGTTAACAGCGGAAATGGTGTGTGGGTGGGTGTTTCTGTGTATTATTTCCCCCTCTTTTTTTTTCCTGATATATTTTCTTTACAAGCTGTACGAAAGGGCAGTAAAATTGACTGAAGGCATTATTAACAGAGCAAAGAGCATTGATGGCAAGATAGAAAAGTCGGAGGATTGCCTGTCTGGCAAAAAGAGAGAGAGGAAAAAAATGCTTAGATGTGCATAGGAATGCTGCCCTGCAGCAAAATGCAACTGTCTTTAAAACGTTAAAAAGCTGGAATGAGCAAGTTTCTGAAAATCAAAGGGGAAGTCAAAGGAATTGGCTTCTGCCTGGCAAAGCAGCCAGATAGGCCACAGGAAGTGACTCACATGATAAACCAGGAGGCAACTGTAAGCTCCCCTGACAATGTGCCTGAAAGCCACTGCCAAAAAGACAGATGCCATTGCTGGAAAACTCTGCCATGGTTGGGCATGTGGACTCAATGCTTTCTGCTTAAAGAAGGGAGGCGAAGGAGGAGGAGGAGGAGAAGATAACAGAGAGCCATCCTCATCAGAATCATTACATTTGAATGTTGTTTCATTGTAAAGGTGAACCTTTTATCAAAATGCTGTCACCTCCTTGCCAGGTTCATAATTAGAGTGAGAAGCAGGATCCTATTTGAGAGGGCACTATTCAGAGCTACGTACTGTACCGAACGTGCTATGGGTTTCCTCTCCCTCCCTACGTCATAACCTTTTCAGTATCAACAAATCAATATCCTACTGCTTCTTTGTCATACTTTTGATTTGTCCTCCTGACATCTGACCACATTTTATGGATAGTCCCTTGTGCGTGCAACTGGAACATGTCTCAGGCTCTGCAGTACTGAATCAGTAGCTCAGTGGTGAACTTTAGAGCTCGAGGGAACCTTTTTCAAAAGGAGGGCACATTTTACAAGCCACCTTAGAAGCAAGTTCTCCCACTTGGATCAGAATCAGAATCCAGCATTAATAGAATGCCAGGACCGGAGAGTCACATGACCTTACTTAGCTTACACAAAGAACCTTGGAAGCCACAGATCTTTTGAGCTTACAGGACATTCACCTGTTGGATTTTAACCAGCTGCAAGAAATTTAACAGGGAACTTTTTAGAATACACCCTCTTGATTTGTCATAGTATTCTAATAAACTGGAAATTAGCAAATCATAAAATTGCTGGAGTGGAAGAAATTGAAATCTTCTTTGAATCCATAACTTACAAATGGCAGCATGTTTCTGCTTAAACGAGCTACAATCAAAGAGGATGGAAGAGCACCAAACATAAGAACATGAAGTAAAGAAAGGAGCCAACAAAATAATAGCTATATGTGAATCAACAAGAAATCGGGTTTCTTGAAAGCGTGTGTGTGTGTGTGTAAGTGTATATATATATGTATGTATATATATGTATATATATGTATATATATATATTCGTAGATTTTCACGGGTACAGGTATGCAAGTCTTGGCGTATTTGGGTCTTTTCCCATGTAAGATTGAGAGTATCTTGGCGATGTTTTGACGAGGTCTCACTCGTCATCTTCAGGCTGGTGTCTTCGGCTTCGTGCTTGTGTTCGCCGAAGCCGAAGACACGAAGTATGAAGCCAAAGACACCAGCCTGAAGATGACGAGTGAAACCTCATTGAAACGTCGCCAAGATACTCTCAATCTTACACGGGAAAAGACCCAAATACACCAAGACTTGCATGTATATATATATATATATATATATATATATATATATATATATGTATATATATGTGTGTATATATATATACACACACATACACATATATACACATATACAACTTTTAATTGATTTCTTCTTTCCCAGATTCCCCCTCCCCCCATATTTCTTAATGTAATAGGTGTGGCTTATAAATTGTAAGGTCACATTGGGATTGTCTGCCTAATGTTCACAATCCCGTAAAATTCAAGGCATTGCTTCCGACAGAAACAGCAACATACTGTAAGGAATGCATAAAAGACGGCAGGCCTTAAAGCATCAAACTGCCAAGTTTTCAACATAAAGGTTGCACCAACACCTTGAACCGAGTCCAGAAAAAAAATCTGCAGTTTGTTAAGCTGCTGATCAAAATGCCTCCTTCTCACCAGCAATCATACCGCTGCATTTCATACCCATTGAAATTTTCAGACATTTTTCAAGGGCAGCACTATTTAGTGTGTGCTACAGCAGTCTAATCAGGGAACTAAAGCATGAATGACTGGTAGTTGGTCATAGCTTAGCAACAAACTATGACAAGCTAATTAGTAGGTGCTTCATAAGTTTTTAGAAAGCTGAATATGTGTTCTGTATCTCATGGTTATTCAAAAGGCTGCAACAACTGTACATTTCTTGCCTGATGAAACCCAATTCAGTACGATTTTCATTTTTTTAACAAATCTGATAAATAAGGTATAATACACTTGATAAGCAAGGCTATTATCAATAAATTATATTAATATACCGGTAACTTTGTAAGTAAGCAAAAAAATAAGCTCTGCCTAAAGGGCACAATAGCAAGTCTTTCCTAAGGCTAAATTCAATAGTATTTAGTAAATTTAGTTTTTTTAAAAAAAGCAAATGAGAAGAAATAAAATGTGATTTATCCAAAAAAGAGAAGGCTACACAATTCTAATAACAGCTATTGATACAGGTCAGGTCTAATTATCTCACTTGTTTTATTTCAGATTAAGTTAGTAGTAGTAACTTAAGTTAGTAGTAGTTCATCCAGCAGTAGTAGTATCTTTGGCTTGTTTATTTTTTTCCTAATATAAATCACACAGCTCGATCTAAATTGGGATCCTTACATTGGAAGGGCTTTAATGTTTTGGTTCTTGCTGTGGCCCCAGTTGGAATTAGTTTCAAGAGATCACTTCTGGTAGTGTAAATAGCAGGCCAAAAATAGTCAATTTGGAACAGGATCCTCAGGAGGTCAAACTATAAATCAGTGGTTTTTAAAGTGGGGATAATTTGGGGCATATCCTGGGGGTAATGAAGCAATTTGTAATTGCTTGTTTGTGAGACAAGGATCCAGTTTGGGACTGTTATTTCTGAGGTGCTGGAGTAAAACAACAGAATCTGTCTTTGTGAGGGTAATGACATTATTTGAACTGGGAAAAAGGATAATTGGATCAAACTGTTTAAAAACCAATGCTATAAATCCTTCATATCCCCACCCTGGGATCTGAATCTAGATTGTAGGGTAGCAGCATTACTGCATGAGATTTTTGCCTCTGTGGTTAAGTTGATGCCAGGGGTTATCTGATGGTGCTAGAGGACTTCAAACTGCCTTCTCTGGGCCTGTTGTTATTGGTGGCTGAACAACCAGCTTTTTTGGTCAAGTATCCCATTCCCAGGGGAGATCACACTTTGGATCTAGGTTTTATTAGCTCAGATGCTGACTTCTTCTGTTAGTGACCTCTCTCTCTAGAAGCTGATGATCATTATACAATGGATTAGCTCCAAAGGTGCAGTTTTGCCTACAAATACATATTTTGCTTAGAAAACCCCCTTATTTCTTAATTTTATGCATTGGAGTGCTAGGAATATACTACTACTTTTGTGTCAGAAGGTGCTTCTGGGTTGAAAGGATTAGCTGGTGACATCACTGTTTTGCAGGGGACACCTGAGGTGGCTCTTTTCATGTCCCTGTTATTTTCCCACCAAAGTGGTACCTTTTTATCTACTTGCGATTTCATGCTTTCAAACTGTTAGGTGAGCAGGAGCTAGGGCAAATTGACAAGAACTCATTCTGTCATGCAGCTCGCTCTCAGGTTTTGGACTGCTCAGCTGCCAACCTCTCACCGATCATTTAACTTACTGTCCTAACCACATGAGCCATCGCAGCCCCTGGTTAGTGATACAAAGCCACGGATACAAGTGAAGCCTTGAATTTGAATTTGGCTTCACCTGTATTACCTGACTAGAGATACAAGTTAAGCAACATTCAAGAAATGTATGTCCTACCTCCATTGCTTAGAAGCTTCATAACATAAAGGTTCTGCAAACTCCTGTATTAAAAGACAATGTTTTACTCACATAATCTATATATTGTACTTAGGAGGCTAAGGAAGATGGCAGTTCTGGCTGCATTTGTCCTTTCTTATGCCAAAATCAGCTTGGACTAATATTAAATATGCTTTTCCATTTCATTTCCTTCTGTTTGAAATCTAGTATGGAACAAGCTTTAAAAATGTAACATATTCCACATAACCTGGCTTGATGATGTACTGAAAAATTTGAGCATTGAAACAATACAGCACGTTGCTGAAAACCAACCTACCAATTTTGTTTCTAATTTCCATTTTCTTCTTTAAGGTTTCATAGCTGTTCCACTTACTTTTGCAGATGTGCAAACACTATTTTCATGGTGTCATAGTTCGGCCTGGGCAATCTCTGTACAAGGTCCTTTATGGCTTTCACTTGGCTATCAGGTTCTTGGATTTCTGAAAGAAGTAAAGAGTTATGGGTGTTACAACAATATCTGGCTGTTTAGAATGTTGCTGCTACCATGGTTGAAACAGACAAATGTGATCTGGAAGCATGGTTACAGCTGAAGCGCCCCGTTTTAAGTATTATTTTGCAATAGAGTGTGTTCACATTTTCATAAATGACAACTCCAAGCGCAAGGAGATTTTTCAGTTCTCTGACTCATTACAGCCTCCTGAAGCTCCTGTCCTTCAGGGTACCCTCAGGTTGGAGAATGAGGACTTTCAAATGTTGTTGGAGATGCAGCAGTGTATTGTGGCTCAGAATGATGCTGTTTTGTCTGATAAAACAAGCTGAGATCCATGAAAGCTGAGGCATTATCATGGGGTGCAATTAACGTTTTAAGACTTGGTTGTTTTTTTCTACAGATGACACACAGAGCTGGCCTTTGGAAGATTGGTCTGAGGTAGCAAAGGCCAGGGTGTGACCTGTCATACCAGAAACTCATTTCATGAATTTCCTGAGGAAATACTTCTTTAGCTCTCAGTGGGCTACCATGACTTAAAGGAATGGGAAAGTATTAGCTTATCTCTCTCATCTCATTGGAAATGCAAGCACTTTTTCTGATTCTGGAACATCCAGATTATTTGCAAAACAAGAACAATTCCTCATATGTGGAGTCCTTGATGCTCTATGTTGTTACCCAGTCAGGCAATGAAATGTCTGCAAGCAAACAACCAAACTCAGAGAACACCAAGGACTCTACAATTCAACTCTGAGCTACATATACTCTGTTCTATTGAAATTCCCCATTTATCATTCAACTTAGAAAAATAACACACAATTATCTATATGTGTGCACAATCTACCCATTAGGCCTTCTCCCATCCAAATATAATTAGCAGGAAAGCATTTGATTGTGTTAACAAGAATGTAATATTAAGTCATTCCCCTGCTCATTACCGACCATATTTTCTATTGAAATACAATTAAGTTATACCTTCACTAAGTTTTAATTGAGACATTAGACAGATTTTAGCAGCTATTCATGCTGTAACTTATTTAGTTTTTAACTTTGCAAGTTATATGATAGATTATGGTGGAGAAAACTCTATGGCACCTTTCAATCCTACCTCATAAAGGTATTTCATCAACTATGGATCCATGAGACACCAGAGGCCTTGGTCTCAAGGTATTGAGTTAATATCACTTCAGACTGCCATGACTGATAATTTCCATAATTGAATACTATTTGATAGATCAGAGAAACTACAATCATTTTCTTTTCCAAGACATTTATTTTACATGGAAGTTTTACATAGAAGTTGAGCAAATGTGTCTTCAATGTGAAGTAATGTGGTTACTATGCAGATTTATGACCTCAGTACAACTTAGGCCAGGGAGGTTATCCTCATACCTAATAAACATGCCTACCTTATAAGCTTTATTTCATGCTCTATAACGATCAATTCTTCCTTGTGTTGATTTTCTTAGTTCACATCCTGTCCCTTGCCTGGTATCCTTTCTATCATTTCATAACTGCCTTTTTTGTGGAAAACAATTAGTCAGTAATGAAAGAATGCGAGATTGAGACCTATAATCGCTTTTGTGATGTGAAACTTCTTTTAATGTTGTGATAACGACACTGCTGCTGACTGGCTTAGGATAAGCATATTTTCTATATGATTAATGGTTTCCAAGTCTTAAAATATGGTTTCTGAGTAAGATATTTGCATGAGATGTTGAAGCACACATAACTGTGCTTTCATTTTGAAAAAAGATAAGATAAAATAAATGTTCAAGGTCCCTGACATAGGGAAACAGTTTTACATGCTGCAGGTTTTAGATAACCTGGATCTTGTGACTGGCTTTATCTAGCATAGGTTTTTAATTTTAAAAACATTCTTCTAATTGCTTATATTTCTACTCTGGAAATATTTGGAGAGTTCCAATATAGAAGAGATATTTTCTTACCACAGAAATACTATAAACCGGAATACTTCTGTTGGCTTTACCTCAGCACTTGGATTAGAATATACTTATTCCACTGCATAATATTTTGGCATAAAGTAAAAAAAAAATAGAAAAGGGGCATATATGAAAGACAAAATATCAGGAAATAACCTGAATTTGTAAGGATGGGGTGAGGAAGACTAAAGAGATAGAATGAGCAAGACTTGCAATAAATTCCGCAAAATAACAAACGAACAAACAAAAACTTTATTGGGGTATGTGTGGATAAGACTAGGAAACTTTTCTTGATTGGAAATGATTGCATGATGGTGATGGACAACAGGGAGAAGGTTGAATCGCTAAATTTTACATCTGTCTTTTCCCAAAAGGGAAAAAAATGGACAACTGATCAATCTGAAGGTGCACAGTAGGGGACATAAGAAAACTACGGGTCAAATAGGAAATGGTAAAAAAAACATCTAGATGCTCTGAATGAATTTGTTGCATGGGCCAGATGGATTACAGGGTGCTAAAGGAAATTGCAGATGTAATCTCAAAACCACAGACTTTTATCTTTGAAAACTCCTAGACCGCAAGGTGTTAATAGATTGGAGAAAAAACAAGACTGCCCGCTGTTTAAAAAAGAAAAAAATTAAACCCAGGAAAGTGCAAAACAATCAGCTTGACATGAATGTTAGGGAAAATCCTAGAAAGGTACCGGTAATCAAGGGTTAAGTTTCAAACACCTAGAAAAGAGCAAGTCACTTCTGAGTTGCACTTAAATAACATGATGATTCCAAAAACTGGGATGTGTCTTAGACATTCTTACATGGCAAGATTATGTCTGAGTTTAAGATTCATTTCTCCCCATATATTTCTTAGTGAAGGAATTGACAGGGACAAAGTATCAGCACCAGCAGTGTGCTGCAGCTACCAAAAAAAGCCAACACAGTTCTAGGCTGTGTTAACAGAGGGATAGAATCAAAATCACGTGAAGTGTTACTACCACTTTATGATTCCTTGGTAATACTGGAATACTGCATCCACTTTTGGTGACCATGATGTAAAAAAGATGTTGAGACTCTAGAAAGAGTGCAGAGAAGAGCAACAAAGATGATTAGGGGACTGGAGGCTAAAACATATGAAGAATGTTTGCTGGAATTGAGTATGTCTAGTTTAAGGAAAAGAAGGACTACAGATCATATGATAGCAGTTATCTGAGGGGTTGCCATAAAGAAGAAGGGGTCAATCTGTTCTCCAAAGCACCTGGGGACAGGACAAGAAGTAATGGATGGAAACTAATCAAGGAGAGAAGCAACCTAGAACTACGTAAGAAGAAATTTCCTGACAATTAGAACAATTAATCAGTGAAACAACTTGCCTCCAGAAGTTGTAAATGCTCCAACACTGGAAGTTTTTAAGAAGAGACTGGACAACCAATTGTCTGAAATGGTATAGAGTTTCCTGCCTGAGCAGGGGAAGACCTCCAAGGTCTCTTCCAACTCTCCTATTCTATTCTATTCTATTCTATTCTATTCTATTCTATTCTATTCTATTCT
>WNWU01019710.1:0-12275 GCA_012654045.1 Ptyas mucosa
CTATTCTATTCTATTCTATTCTATTCTATTCTATTCTATTCTATTCTTCCATTCCATTTCCATTCCTTTCCATTTCCATTTCCATTCCCATTCTATTTCATAAAATTACAGCATAGACAATTTATTGAAGCCTATACAGGTAGTCCTCAATTTACAACAGTTCATTTCAGTGGTGAAATCCAAATATTTTTTACTATCAGTTCTGTGGGCGTGGCTTGGTGGGCGTGGTGTGGCTTGGTAGGTGTGGCTTCATGGGCATGGCAGGGGAAGGATATTGCAAAATCTCCTTTCCCACCCCACTCCAGGGGAACAATACTGCAAAATCTCCATTCCCACCCCACTCTGGGGCCAGCCAGAGGTGGTATTTGCCAGTTCTCCGAACTACTCAAAATATCTGCTACCAGTTCTCAGAACCTGCTGGATTTCACCCCTGGTTTACTTAGTGACTATTTCAGTGCCAATTACAATGGCACTGAAAAAAGTGACTTAAGACCATTTTTCACACTTATGACCATCGCAGCATCCCCATCATCATGTGATTTACATTCGGATGCTTGACAACTGGTTCATATTTATGACGGCTGTAGTGTCCCCAGGTCATGGGATCCCCTTTTGCAAACTTGAAGTGAAACTTGGGTTTATCATACCTTCATACATTTCTGTAATATTGTGCATTGTCCTTTCAGTCATCCAGGTTTCATATGGCAATGATCTCAACCCATCGACCAAAAAAGAAATTTGGTCATATAAATACATTCCTACTGTCCTCTCCTCATGTGCTCAATGATCTAGTCATATTAATAGTATATGGTATAGACTATGCATAAATATTTATTATTTTGGTTCTCAGTTTCTCTGTTTTCTGGGAGGTGGGGAGAGGCAGCACAAGTGATTATCAGCTACCTTTAAAACAAACGCAGCACTCTTGAAATATTTTGATAGCAATTTCACACAGTGCAAGACTAAAAAAAAATAGCTGCCCTCCTTGTTATGTTTTTTTATTACCTAAAAACCATTCCTCTAGAAAGTGTGATAATATAAGCTTTAAAGGAGCACAAACATCTCCATATAGGATCAAAACTTTCTTTGGCAAAATGACCCCCTCCCCAGACTAAATCTTTGTAGATTGAGAAATGTGGAATAGATTCCTTATTCTGTCCTTGGCCATCTCATCAAAGCCCCCAAAAGATGTGAATCTGGCTGGAGAATTTGAATGCTCAGCAAAGTTCAAACTGACTTTTTTTTTTTATGACCATTTATAAAATTCTGGCTTTAAAATGAAAAAAAAAAAATTATTCCTAGCGAGTACAACAAAGACAGGGAATTATTTTTATTGACAACCCAAAAACAAATTTTAAAGCATAACAATACAACAATACATATATCAAATATAAAGCCACAATAAACATGTAGAGAAAGCATGAAACAATTAATAATGTGAGGGAGGCATCCATAGCTATATGGTCTCCTTTTAAAAAATAGCTAAAGCTTGGCCTCCTGGGAGAACAATGGCTTCCTGGTCAGAAGAACAGTTCAGATTTCTAGCAATTGATTTTATAAGTTCTGTTTTCCATTTAGTGTACATAATGGGCACTCAAATACTACACTGGATCCAGAACTGAGTGCTATATTGAACATATACAGATAGGGTTTTCATAGAGGATGTTGATAGATCTGTCAGTTGTCACCCTAATGTGTAACCGAAACTGAGGTCAAGCTGAAAAGTCTTCTGTGTCAGGTGTTTAAAAAGTATCTAAGTTTGACCAAGGAAGGATATTTATTAAAATATAATACAGTGAGAAACACTGGGTCTATCTTTTTGAAACCTATGACCCAAATCCTCTGCTGGAGGTCAGTTACGATATTGTCAGGGCTGAGAATGGCTAATGCTGGAAAGGAACATAAGGTAAGGTTCACTTTTCCTTATTAAATAGGCTGGAGTCCTCTTTAACAAGATTGAGTTGTCTTCTGAAGCATTCAGAATTCAGTTAGGACTCAGGCCTATAGTATCTAATAAGGTAAAGTGAAACAAAGTTGTTCCTTGTTCCCCAGAGAATTTGATTTCATAGCTTCAAATGGACCCCAAAGGTGATGAGCCTAATTCTAGCTAAGTAAAAGAGTTAAGGATGAAATAAGGAACCTGGTTTGATGGCCCTTAAAACTGAATAACTTCTGATCTGGAGGCATCCTTATAAATACATAGTTGTACACCACAAAACATTGAACTGCAAATGTTGGTCTTATATACCAGTGATCTGTTTAAAATGCAGTCTAAATTGTTGAAATAATAATACTGATTATAAATATTATATAAGTATTAGTAATAATACTGCAGGTCTCAACAAACTTTTCAGAACTTTTTTCCCCCCTGTGGACTCCAAAATAAAGAAATGAATTTGTCTATGGAGATTCTCAGGTCACGATTGTCCCAAAGGCGCTTTTTCAAGAGGCAACTGAACTGGACTTTCTGAACCATAAAATCCGGTTGCCTCTTAAAAAAGCACTTATGGGTCAAAGAAATGAATTGTTTTAAAAATGGCTACAATCCTGCAAAATTGCCAAATCCAAGGAATTTTGTGATCAAATTTTGGGGCAACCTTACATGTTTTTGGTTACTATTAATGAAAAATACCTCACTCATATATTTGGAATACTAGACCAAGTAGACACAACTTGAGTGTGTCTCTCTTACACAGAAGGGAACCTGCAAATGCTACTGTTCTAACCTCTGAGTTAACATTTATTACCCCATGCTTTGTGCCTCCATAATTTGTTTTAGCTTAGAACATATTCCTCACAAAGAGGGTGAAAAATTCATTCCCAAGGCTTGGAAGGAATGTGGCATATCTCCGTTTTATGATTCAACCCATTTGCTAATTGTTATCTGACTGAAAAAGAGGAAAAACTGGCAATGTGTGGTAACTTTAGTCAGCATTTCTGAACTGGGAATGATAAACACCTCTGCCTGGTTCTGGCATTTATCAGTCGTGAAATATTATTACCACATAGGCTCACAGCATGGTTACTGTTATCATCAGGGGAAAAAGAGGAAGCTAATCTTAATGGTTTGTAAAGCCGTTACCTGCATTGGTCTGACATTTATCATGATCATCTTACCACATGGGTCCTCCCTTGCAAAGGTATATTATCTGGAATGGACATCACTATGAATTATTATTTTGCAGCTAGGTAGAAAATTGTATGTTGTAGATACCTTTTTCTCATTATAAATCACAGTCACACTTCACCATTTCCCAGACAAAGATGCTGAGACCAGGCGTTTTGCTACCCGCTCACTTTTTTTGCAGTTCCATGAAAATATTGGATATTCTTTCATTACAAAAGATGATACTGTTCTTGGTAGAAGAGGGGTTTTTTTTTAAAAAAAAATACTGCATCACAAAAGTAATTTTTTTAAAAAAGAAAGAACAAATGGGCACTATGAAAACAAGCTTTGCTTAATGGAAGAATGGGTGTCTGCTGATTCATGTGGAAACTGGAGAGAGAGAGAGAGAGAGAGAGGGAGAGAGGGAGGTAAACTTGTTCTTGTTGTAAGAAACTTACTACAGGTAATCCTTGATTTACAACAGTTCATTTAATGACCATTTAAAAGTGCAACAGCATTGAAAAAAGTCACTTATGACCATTTTTCACACTTATGACCACCACAGCATCACCATAGTCATGTGATCAAAATTCAAGTGCTTGGCAACTGATTCATATTTATGACGGTTGCAGTGTCCCAGGGTCATATTGTTACCTTTTGTAACCTTTTGACAAGCAAAGTAAATAGGAAACCAAATTCAATTCAGTTGTTTCTAAGTTAACAACTCAATGATATACTTAATAACTGTGACAAGAAAAGTCGTAAAATGGGGCAAAAGTCACTTAACAATTGTCTTACTTAGCATCAGAAATTTTGAGCTCAGTTGTGGTCATAAATTGAGGACTACCTGTAATGTTTGCTAATCTCTCTTTACTTTCTCCAGGGGTTAAAGATCTGCAATCAAATATTTTAAAGCCACAACTCACCTTTGAATCCTAATTATTAATGATGACAGAGAATACATTTGTGGCTATCATATTAAAGCATGGCTAATGCCCTCAATGATTAATCTGAGTTTTGGATAAAAATGGATTATTACCAATGCTTTCTAAAGCCATCTTTATATCAAACTTATAAGAAGGGAAGGGAAGAAACTTCATTTGTAACCCATAACAACAGTTAGCCAATTGATGTCTAATGGAATTATCTGTACCAACAAAGACCACTCAGAATTATAAATCTAGATTGTCAATCTTCTAGCTAACAAGTGCTCTGTCTCCATAAATGACACTTCCAAATATCAGTTTGGAATACAGTAAGTACTTTTTTTTTTACTGAATTGGAAATTTACAATTCTTGTATAATATCCTCTTATTAGAAATAAACCTTTGGATTTAGTCAGACGTAAATTCCTTATCCTGCAAGGTAGTAAGAGTTTGACCTCTGTCTCCAGTCACAACCCTGCATTAGGCATGGTTGAGGGAGTTAATGTCCTTTTACCTTTCTACCAACTCCTATTTCCAAGGAACTTTGAAATCATACCAATACACGTTTAATGTTCATTTCAACCCTTTGAACCTTGGATTTTTGGATCTGTTGTGCCTCGGTGCTATTTTACATTCGACAAAAGCGTGCAATTACAAACAGTATTACCGGTAGGTCATTTTATCTCTCCCTCCCTACTCTGTTCTTCTCACTGTTTAATATTTGTTTTACATCATAGTTATTGTTTTACCTATATATATATATATATATATATATATATAAAACAACCCTGTTTGAGAGACTCTTTTGACTCTTCCTTTCATCTATCCATCTCTCTCATTAGCCTCCCTGATCAAATAAAACGAGAATGAGCCAGGTTGCAATTTTTAGTGCTAGAGAACATGTGAGGCTTCTGATACTGGCTACAACCAGGCATAGTGTTGGGCAGACGTTCGGCGAGCTCCCCTACTGTGCTGCTGTGTAAGCTTCCCTGCTGGTCTGTTTGCTATAGTTTTAATGTCTGTGAAAAAATCTGAGGCAAACTAAATTATGCTCTGCCCTTTTGGATGTAAATAAAACATCCAATTTAGACAATCTCTATTGCCCTAACTCAGTTTCGGTCATTCTATGCCAGCCTGATTTTTTTAAAAAAAATATCTTTCCTTCCTCCCAATTTTTTTTTTTTTTACCTTATGGGAAATGTTGCTAAAACAGAAGGCGTATTTGGTTATTCCAGCTGACCTCTGTAAGTGGGAATAAGCTTTCTCTCTTTCCCTCTCCTTCTCTCTCTGATAAAATAGACAAACATATAGACAGATAAGTAAAAATATATAAGAACAGAAATATAGGTCTAATTATATTTTGCTACCTAATCTATTATTAATTCTGGGTAAAGTTTTAAAGTCCTGATTTTAACCATTATTTTACAGGCAGTAACAGTGCTATTGCATACAGAGAGACACATATATGCACAGTGCTTTTACACACAGAGAGACATCGGTATATATACATGGTGTCTTTTTTAAATAAAAAAAGTATGTCTTCATGCCCCTAACTTCAGTTACATTCATTCCTTAATTCATTTGCTTCTTATTCATGCTACCTTCCCAGTCATCACCCCAAAAGACTGGGAGGCAGAGGAAAAGGTTGCAACTTGTCATGTTGTAACACATCAATTGTGCCTCATAAAAAAAGGAGCTTTTCCATGAATATTCATAACTATTTTTCAGTCCATTAGCAAGAGTTAAGACAATGAGTTTCCAACTCGGTTCCATTTAGCAAATATGTATGCGAAATTAATGGAATAATTCCCCCACCCCTCCATCCTCAGAGTACTTAGAAAAGTTAAACTTCACTGACTAAACCTCCAGGTGCTATCATCTGAGGAAAAAAAAAATAACAACCAATAATTGTCATTCTTTTACATATTTGATGGGGCTGATTATACAATGTGCAACTCTAAATGGCTTATAGCACATTGTAGCATGGTTCCATCCCATTGGTTGCAGTAGGGTGCAGGCAGATGGATGACAGTGACAAGGAAAGAAGTGCTTTTGCCTAGTCGTGCGTTAAGATGCCATCCAGAAGCTCTGTGCACTGCAGACAGTTCATTAGGATGCCAGCATAATGGTAAACTACCAGTCAGAGTGACACTCCATTTCCTGCTTACTGAGCTTTCCAACCACGGCAGATGTCAACAATCTCACAGGGCTACAGAGCAGACCTAACTTTCCAGTCACTTGGACTCCAATTTTTTTCCCTTAACAGTGCCATACATTATAGGCAATACGGAGCAGCAAGTCACAGCAAAGAGGAAAACGCAGACCTTAATTATGCCCCCAAGAAGCAGCTTCGTCTCCTGGAACTCCCTTTCTAAGATTGGGATACCTGGAGTCAACTCTGTTCTTTTGAATAGAGACTTTGTTTTTGGCTTTTCTTTGGGAGGGGGTGGGGGAATGAAGCAGGAAGATGCTAATGCGCCTACCTGCTGATTAGACACCTACATCAGATTGCTAAAAATGGAAAAGGCTCATTGGGGGAAGGTTATCAGGCTTCATGATTGATCTCTGGGACTTAACTAGGAAATAGATAATGCCTGTTTTCCCCTGGCTCCTTTCTCCTCTCCTCCCCCTCCAAATTCAGTACTGTACAGTACATTGTTCCTGTGCATGGAAAGAACAGACTTGAACATCTGGATAGTGTGATATTTTCCCTGCAAATGCACAACTCGAGGCTATCACACACCTCCCTAACAAGCAGTTAAAGCCCAGCGAGATAGACTTCCAAGGATCCAGCTTGCTTCTTTCTTTTTTTCCCCCCTACAAAAATACCCATTGTTTCCAATGCCAACACAGTATTAAAATACAATAGTTTGTGCCTGCCCTCAAGTGCCTTTTTTTAAATTTTTTTGTAGCCAGCAATAAAATCTTTCCCAATTAGGGGTGTGGGGGAAAAGGTTGTTTTTGTAGGAATGGTTTTAATGTAGAAATAGGGGATAGATAAAAGCAGTATTGTTACTAATAATGATATGTTTTGTAGGCACGAAGGGGTCTGTTCATGAGATGGCATGACAAGCCCATTCAACAACTGAGTGGGTGGATGGGTGGAGGGAGATGGGATGTAAGATTTTCTTCGGCTCCCGTGGCCAACTTTTAAAGAAGCTGAAAGCTATATTGGATTCAGAAAATGGTTAAATAGGAAGAGAGTTAAAGGAGAAGAAATAAAACATTTAGTTTCGTCTGGAAGGCAATGCCTAGTCTTGTTTGATAGTTATTATTGTATTATTTATTAAATTGATATTGATACATTGAAACAAAGAATTGCACAGAATAATAGGATTTTATTTTGCACTTTCAATTTAATAAGACAGGGTGTTTTTCCCCCCCAGAAGTTTTAGTCATCTTTGAAAATGAAATCCGAGGAAGGATTGGTCTCTGTGACATTGGCCTCTGTTTTACAAAAATTAGCACATGTAAATTTAATTTATTTACCTCTTTAAACCAGTTAAGTCAGTTCTTTAGAAAGCAATGCCTGCATTAAAAAATTTTTAAAAAGATAGCTGTACGCATTCCCTTTGGTGGGAATCCAGGGTCAAATATGACTAATAACTAGTCCGCATAGTTCTGTGACATAAATTAGAATGAAAAATGCTGTTGCTGCTCTAAAGTATGTTTTTTTTAAAAAAAAATCTCCTTTTTTTTAAAAAAAGCAAAACAGCCCTGATAATAATAAGAAAAAAAATATGAATTCTTAATTGTGAAAAGGATTTTATTCTTGCCTTTTTAAAAATTATTATTATTATTATTAAAGGAAGCTATGTAAACAGCTTTTCCCCAGGGTAGGTTTAGACTTGAAGACTGTTTATTATATGATTTGAATAAGACTAGACTTGGCCTTTTGACTTTGAATCACTACCAAATTTCAGGCTGTGAGGAAATTGTTCTACATTTCCTGACAAATTGAGTTAAGCAGACATTAAGTGGGCTTTAAGAAAACAAATGGCCATCTTTATCACAGGTGGACACTGATGGCTTAATGGGGCCTGGGCTGATTGTATCACTTCTAATGGCTTGACGGGAAGCATTAGGGTTTTTGCATAAAGAACTGGCATGGCAAACTCTGCTAACACAGACCTGTCAAGCGCTCTGCCTCCCTTTGTGCATGGAAGCAGATGTTTGTATGTATACTATGAACTGGCATTAGAGCGAGCGACAGATGCCTGTACGAATGCCAGGTTTGTGAATTTTTTACAGCAGGAACATGTTCTGAAAAAGTGCAGCCCTGCCCTCGACCATAGGTAATTCCCCACGGGGACTTGGCTGAATCCCTGCAAATGATTTCAGCGTTTGGTTTTCCTAGCAACTGGAGGAATAGGCTTGTCCAAAGCAAGAAAGCAAGCAAGCAAACAAGGAAGGAAGGAAGACAGACATGCAAACAGATTCTTACAGATCTGTAGCATAAGAGCCGCGGTGAAGTTTTTTCCTTCCTCCCTGGCACACTGCATTTTCCAGGGCACAATGTAACACAATCCAATCCTTCTAAGAAAGGAACAAAAAGGGTATTATAGCTATATAATTAAAGCTTGCATTAATATACGGCTGGGAAAATGTTCTTCCTTGGCTGCCCTGCCCTTTCTCCTTCACAAACAAGGAAGAAATAGATTTGCATGTATCTCTCTTTCAAAAAAATAATAATAAAAAAAATCCAAACATTTTTTTTTAACTACATTTCATTGCTTTCTATATCCAGGGCGTACACTATAGTTGTCTGTCAATGATACGCACAGGTAGCTTGCAGTCCATTAAACAAACACTGCCCCCCCTCACTTTTATTTGACATTTTATTTGGCTGTGACAAATGAGCAGCAGTTGGATTATAACATAATTTGTCTTGTCTTTATTACCAGCACAAAGGACACCATTCATTAATTATTCTGCCGTTGCAGCTTAACACTAACTGGAAAGGTCCCTCTTCGGACAGATGGCGAGGACGATGTTATTTATATCAATCAGCCAAAATCCTCAACAAGGATTACTGTTCCTGAGACTACAATGATTTATTTCTTTTTACCTCACCCTCCCTCAACCCTTTCTGCTTTCAGAGATTTTTCTATAAAAAAATGAATTTGATGGGAAACTTAAAGCGATGCCATATTTAACCTGTTAGCTGGCAAAACAACATGCAGCCTGCATCAGTTTAACTACCTACCCATGTCCATTTACCAGATCTTTTTAATCGATTTGAGAAAAGTAAAAAAAGAAGATGATTGGGGAGACTGGAGAGGGAGGGAGAAAAAGAGATTAAGTGGGGGGTCTCGGAGCAGTGAGTTCAGCAAAAGTTTGCTTTTTTAAAAAAAAACTTTTTGGTAACGTCATACTGCTGTTGCCCCCAGAGACCACAGGGATCAAGAAACGGTGCCAGCTGTCAGGCTCCTTGTCTCTGATAAGATGAGATGACCAATCCTATGACAAAGAAACCGGTGGGGTTGGCCTTCTAAAAGATGAGCTACTATGTTTAGCTTAATTGAAGGTCAGGTCATACCAGAGACAGATGCTTCTTGATTCCTACTGTTATTGAGTATCTTGTGTAGGATAGGGATGGATTTTACCTTCTTTTTTCTTAGATCCTTAATGACTGCATCCCATATTTCTATAAATGAATTCAGGTATTCTTTATAGTCTTCTGAAATCACTTAACCATTGTCAATTTCCTGGATGATCTCTTTAAAGCAGAGATCTTTAAATCTCTGTGTGAATGTGTTTCTTCCATCCACTTCAGGTTTCCACAAACATTAGGAACCTGACACAATGAAAAGGCTTACAACCTAGAAACATTTATTGTCTGCAGAAATTATTGGTGTAACCTTGCTCTCCCGATTAGTTTGCAAATAGTAAAAGTTCCATCAAGACAAATATCAGCAACATGCAAATACCCTTGCAGGTTGTGATTAAGATTTTAAATGTATCCTTTTGCTTTTAGTTAATGAAAAACAAAGTCTTGGAGGATCTAAGTTGTAATTTATTAAACATGAAAGGCTCCTTGATGAAATATAGAAATGAGATATATTTTGCATTTCAAAGATTTAAGCTGACAACTTACTTGCATGCAAATAAGAGCAAGATTTGTAAAAATATTTGAAAAGAAATTATTCCTGAATGTACTTATTACAATAATGTGGCATGTAGATAAGAGAAACACACAGCATTAAAAGACATTCATTTCTCCAAAGTCTTAAAATTAGCTTCTTTCTGCCATTGTGTATTAATGTTCTTCTTCAGGAATGCAACATATTAAAGAACTGAACAGAATTAGTAATAAATTTGTTAATTACAAATTTAAGCAACACAACTGTGTTGTTTTCCCCATGTATTTTTAAAAGCAGAATTGCTAATGCATTTTAATCATTTATGTACAAACATTTGAGGATAAAATATTCTGAAGTTTATCAATTTCAAGAGCTGTTTATTTGCTAGCAAAATAGGGCATGTTATACAACATATATCTTAGCATTTTTGCTCATCAAATCCCCATTTGCAGAATGCAAATTTCCCTGGTCTAAGTGCTCTTGCACCTCAATTTAAATGAATAATAGGATAGACTCTATTAAAATCGGTTTAAGGTTGCCATGGGTGACATATCAGTAGGGTTAAAATGAGAGAAAAAGGTCAAAGAAACAGACCTTACTTTAAAAAAAAAAAGAAGAGAAGAAGCATATGTAAGCCTCTATATAGACATTACAAATGCTACCACCATATTGAAATTATGAACAAATATACACTTTGCATTTTACAAACATTATATTCTAAACCAGATGAATAGGGAAATTATAATACCCCCAGCACCTCTGAGAATGTATTTAGTTGCACTAAAATTAAAGAAGTAAGTCCTACTGTGATAACACTGTAGTCTGGCAGGTTGTGGATTTGTAAAAATCACAGAGACCTCAGCAAGTGATTGTACTGTTCCTTGGATAAATCCTCCATTTCAAGGAAACAGCAAGGTATTATAATCATATTAAACAAGCAGCTATAAGTGATACCCAAAGACTCCATTTTTGAAGAATTTTGAGTCTGCAGCTAACTTGATTCAGGGGATTATGCATGCAGTCATTTGATAAGTACCAAAAAAAAAAATACTTAATGCTTATCAGGACTCTTTCTTGTTCTAGCACTGTGTGTTCATGTAGGCTTGTCTGTTCCAGAGCCTGATCCTGTTTAATGTGGAACAAATAACACCACTTGACCGTTTTCCAGAGTTTTGATGAGATGGATCACTTTTTTTTTTTTTTTTGCTCTTTGGAACTTTAAAAGTTACAATGTCCTTACTATTAATGCCCTGCACGGATGACATCCCTTTCTGATTCCCATGTGGATTTCCCAGAATCAGAGTTTTGTTAATTTCCTTTCTTCATCTACAACAAAAAGCAAGATTAAAAAAAAAAGTTTCCTTATTTGCTAAGGTTATGCCGCTAGTTTAATTTTCATGGGAGCATCGGAGTATTTTGAAGTGAGTAGCATTTACAAAGTCATTAGTTTTATGCAAACTAGGAAGGAAGATGAAAGAAAAAAAATTATCAATTATTTATAGATTGTTAAAATGTATCTTAGTGCAGTGCTACTATATAGAAATGACAATTAGCCAAATTTACCTTCTTTAATTAATAATGCATACATCATGCTCTTTGGGCAGCTAATCACCACTTCTATAAATTTTTTTTGACACTGTTGAAGATGCCGAGTACATGGATGAAGTGGAAATAGAACACACTGGTGTGAGTGCCCAACTTTCAAGAGCTTTTGTTTGCCGAGATATGCTAGTTAGCAAGGTGCCTACATCTCAAATCGCTTAAGCTATTCCCATTTACTTACAGTACATACTCTCTCTGGATGAAATATGAATTTAACAGTTTGCTTCTTGCATATCCAAACACAAGGAATCAGGTTGTAGTACATTCGAAATACACCTTATTTTACTAAGATGGGACAAAATACCAGGCCAGGCATAAGTTTACTACAAACTAATTTTCTGAATTAATTCAAGCAGGAGGAAGTATCTTCCTGTTTTTCTGTCATTGGTTTGGATCAAACAATGGCCTAATGAGGGCAACCATTGCTGTATCTTTTTGATTTCTAGTCTTTTTTTTCCTCTAAATGCAGCCCCATCACTTCCTGTATTATGTCAAATGCCATTCTGGAATAATAATAATAATAATAATAATAATAATAATAATAATAATAATAATAAT
>WNWU01019715.1:0-28277 GCA_012654045.1 Ptyas mucosa
ATTGTCTGTCTGTCCCTTGTGGAGATAAGTTATGGATATTTTTTTTTCTTACTTCCAACATTTATTTCAGGCTTGAATTTTTTTCTCATTCCATACTTTATTTATGCTATTTCGTGTTGGCTATATCAAAGAGCCTGGCAGCGCAGCAGACTAAAGCATGTGATTAACATCCAGCTGCCTGCAATTACTGCAAGTTCTAATCTCACCAGGCTCAAGGTTGACTCAGCCTTCCATCCTTTCTAAGGTAGATAAAATGAGGACCCAGATTGTGGGGGCAATAAACTGACTTTGTATAAAATATACAAAAGTATGAAGACTATTGCTTAACGCATTGTAAGCCGCCCTGAGTCTCCGGAGAAGAGCGGCATATAAATCAAAAATAAAAAAATAAAATAAAATAAATAATTCAAATTTGAATTATGAGTTTAATTGAAAGCTAAGACAATCTCTATGATGCAAGGGACTTTCAGGCAGCATTCTGTTTCCAGAATGCTGTAATGGGCTGTGAGAATAACCTTGAGGAACCGAAGGAAGAGCCGCAGCCAAGGTAATAATCAGATAAGAGTAATCCGAATCTGAATCTGAAATATAATTTGAGAATGTGTCTCAGATTCAACCCTCTCTAATTCTCTTTAGGATAAAAGTGGCAGGAGTGTGAATTCAGAGTTGCAAGATTCTGTTCTTGCAATCCTCTAATAAAAGTAGTATTAGTATTCATGACTTTGGTGTTATCTACCTTTAGGCTTGACAAATGCTATCCAGGGAATATTGCCTAATATCACTTCAGTTCTAGGCAAAAATCATTTTTAAGTTTGCAGGCTAGATTTCTTGTGTTGGATTTTATAGATTTTTCCTTTTTTCCCCTCCCCTTTATTGTTTCACATAGCTAGGATTCTTTTAATATATATTAAATATTTTATCTTCTAATCTGCCCCAGAAATATTGAAGGGTGATCTATATAAGTTTGCAGCCAAAGGTTTTGCTCTGTTAAATTGGCCTGATAGCCATTTCTCAGGGTTTTTTTAATTCTCTTTTCTACTGCAGAAATCATAACAATTATCAACATGGTGGCTATAAGATATTGATAGCGTTTAGAGAGCTTTACAGGAATTGGGTAAGCTTTGAATCTTGCCCTAGCTGTAGCAGGTAAGAGTCCATGAAAATCTCGGGTTTTTTGCATGTTTTATGATGATTGCCCTATTGAGTGGGGATTTTAGGAGCTGATCCAATAATAACACTACTAAAACTGAAGGGAGTAAATGTTGACACAGTATTTAATGTGTTTTTTATTGTGTCAACAAATAATCATAGGACAAAAGGAGTCAAGCCCCAGAGCTCCTTCATTCATGTGTTACAAGTTCCTTTCTTTCATTTTCTTTTTACAAGAAAAGAAAAAGAAAAATTAGTTTATATTAGGCAGGCTCGAGAGAACAGGCAGAAACATATTTTTGGAAGATATTTCAGCCAGCAGAACAAATGTATATTTAGCCATCAGGAATCTCAGAGGAGAATGTACTGTATGTGTTTTATCAGAGAAAAAATGGGAGAGAATGACATGTGTTTGGAAAGGGAATCAATCCAAACCAATGAATCTCAACATTTGTTGCAGATATACACATAATCATCATTCTTGGGATAATCAATATTATGCAGAACACAGAAAAGGACTGTAACAGAATATAATTCATTCTGTTTATATGACCGAACCATATCAACATTCTTCTCTTATCCTAGGCACTAAGTCATTTTTGTAATCAGTCATGTTCATTCAAAATCCACTCATTCTTTATCCTATCTCTTATTTATTTTTAATTTTTTTATTAAATGGATTTCTATGGCTGCCTAACTCACACATGGTGATTATGGGTGATGTATAGCAATGAAAAGCCACAATTTAAAACCTCTGTCTCCTCTCTACCATGACCGAGCCAAATATGATCAAACAAGCTATTTAGAATAGAATGGAATGGAATGGAATGGAATGGAATGGAACGGAACGGAATGGAACGGAACGGAATGGAACGGAATAGAATAACAGAGTTGGAAGGGACCTTGAACGTCTTCTAGTCTAGCCCACTGGTTGGCAGGAAACCCTACACCACTTCAGACAAAGTTATCCAACATTTTCTTAAAAACTTCCAGTGTTGGAGCAAGTTGTTCCACTGATTATTCTAACTGTCATGAAATTTCTCCTTAGTTCTAAGTCGCTTCTCTCCTTGATTAGTTTGCAGCCATTGCTTCTTGTCCTACCCTAAGGTGCTTTGGAGAATAGCTTGACTCCGTCTTCTTTGCGGCAGCCCCTGAGATATTGGAACACTGCTATCATGTCTCCCCTAATCCTTCTTTTCATTAAACTAGACATACCCAGTTCCTGCAACCGTTCTTCATATGTTTTAGCCTCCAGTCCCCTAATCATCTTTGTTACTCTTCTCTGCACTCTTTTTAGAGTCTCCACATCTTTCTGACATTGTGGTGACCAAATTTGATCAGCTCCTTATCACCCTGGATTTCCCCAAGCTATGTCTTCAGGGCCTTCTGGAAAAGTAACAAGGTCTATTCTTGTTTCATCACCCCATTGCCACTGCATCCAAGTAAGTTTGATGTTCAATCTGATGTCCCCAACTTGTACGTACATTCATTTTAATTCCTTTAAACAGTTATTCATTGTTTGGAACAGCCTAAATACTACCTTCTTCTCTCTTTTACTATAATTAGCACATCTTAATATTTTTCCATCTCTTTCTCCTTTTTCCATCTTTGTTTATTGTTCTATCAAAGTACACAGATGAAGCTACTAGTTCTCAATTGTTTTCACTGATGTTGATTCTACCTTACCTGCCAAATCCAATCAGCATGATCTTTGATATCTTATTATCAGAACATTCCTTGTTGCAAAATCCATTCTAAGGTTCAGATCGTTCAAATCGTTTAGGTTTTTTTTTTTAAAAAAAGATTTATATGCCACCCTTCTCCAGAGACTCAGGGCGGCTTACAATGCGTTAAGCAATAGCCTTCATACTTTTGTATATTTTATACAAAGTCAGCTTATTGCCCCCACAAACTGGGTCCTCATTTTACCTACCTTAGAAAGGATGGAAGGCTGAGTCAACCTTGAGCCTGGTGGGATTTGAACTTGCAGTAATTGCAGGCAGCTGATATTAATAACAGTTAATAACACTGCTTTAGTCTGCTGAGCCACCAGAGCTCCTCTGGTTTGAGAGGATCAATGCCATCATTTGCATACAGAAGTACAAGTACATCTCGACTGTAAAGATTAAGGATGGTATTGCTAACCATAAACATTACATATACATTTCTCCATAAACTCAATAAACAATCCAAGCCACATCAAGCATCTTTGTATTATTCCCTGCTTGGTTGAACCATTTATACTTGTGCGAACTGTATTTCTATCTGCTTAAAATTAATGAACTGAGTTGTCACATAAAGTGTATAAATAACGAACAAATTAACAATTCAGCAAAAAATCCTTTAACTTCATACGGTAGTTGCACAAAAGATACCATAATTCAAGCTTATTTACCACCATGTTCATTCTCAAAAAGCTTTTTCTCATTTTTATACCTTCTTCAAGGACTTACTGAAGATCAAATTTTGGTTTGGTCATTTCCTACCTAGTAGAAAGGCATGCATAGTTATATCACCTAGCCTATTTAGGATACTATAGATACATATTATATTATGATATACATTATTTTATGATAAAGTTAACAGATTTAAAGCATACAGAGTTTACTAAATATGAAGTTTTATTAAATTTGTATTTATATTGTAAGGTTAGGGTTACTAAAGGTTTTGGACTTTTTTAATGGTTCTACAAAATGGATTCCTCCTTTCCAGAATGACTATGATGAAAGCAGGGGTGAAATCCAGCAGGTTGTGACAGGTTCTGGAGAACTGGTAGCGGAAATTTTGAGTAGTTTGGAGAAATGGCAAATACTACCTCTGGCTGGCCCCAGAGTAGGGTGGGAATGGAGATTTTACAATATCCTTCCCCCAGGAGTGGGGAAGGAATGGGGATTTTCCAGTATTCTTCCACTGGAGTGGGGGGGGGGAATGGAGATTTTGCAGTATCCTTCCCCTGCCACACCCACCAAGCCACACTCACAGAACCGGTAGTAAAAAAAATTGGATTTTACCACTGGATGAAAGGCACAGCCAGTCACTAAATGCCCATTTATCAGAAATCAGTTGGTGATCCCAATATTTCAGAAATTGACTTTTTAAATTTTTCTTTTCCTTTTCTTGTCTGGGGTTTTCCAAAGAGAGCAATGGATTGCAGCGACCCATAATTTTCATTTCCTAATAGCATCTGAGGAAGGCACCTTGATGATCCGAGGCACTATCAAACACATAACAAAGCTAACCTCATCCCATTCTTAATTTCTCCAGGAAATCATTGAAGATCTACTGTACCAGTGATTATTGAAAAGTATTTTTTTCTTTTCCTTCTTAGTTTCTATTTTTTTTATTTTAATGTTCTTTTTTAACATTAAAGATTGTTTTTATATATTATGTTATGTTAAGATATATATATATATGATATATATGATAATTATGATATATGATATATTCAATCCTCAACTTCTAACTACCTAGGATTACTTATGACCCTGATTCAAAGTAACAGTGCCACCTTCCTCCTATGGTTCCATGACAGCATTTGGGCCCTTGGCAACTGACTTGCATGTATCGCTGTTTGTAACATCCCACAGTCATATGATTACAATTTTATTTTATTTTTTTGCCAAAAATTGGCATTAGTAACTGGTGAGTTCCCGTTACTTGTCCCAGCTTCTGCCAACCTAGCAGTTTGAAAGCATGTAAAAAATGCAAGTACAAAAATAGGGACCACCTTCGGTGGGAAGGTAACAGCATTCTGTGTGCCTTTGGCATTTAGTCATGCCGGCCACATGACTACGGAGATGTCTTCAGACAGCGCTGACTCTTCGGTTTTCAAACTGAGATGAGTACCACCCCCTAGAGTCAGGAACGACTAGCACAGTGATGGTTAACCTTTTTGCCGTCGTGTGTCAAAAGCATGGGGAGCGTGGGGGGATCACGTGCGCACATGTCCACACCCATAATTGAATGCATCCCACCCCCATGCATGCACATGTGACCACCACACTACCCCTGCTTTTGGTATGCGATGGCATGGTGGGCCTGGTAGGCCCGTTTTTCACCATCCCCAGGCTCCAGAGGCTTTCTTGGAGCCTGGGGAGGGTGAAAATGGCCTTCCCCAGCACCCCAGAAGCCCTCTGGAGGCTGGAAACGGCCTGTTTCCTGATTTCTGGTGGGACAGGAAGGCCCATTTTTCTTCCTCCCCATTCTTCAGAGACTTTCTAGGAGCCTGGGGAGGGCAAAAACAGCCTTTCCCACTTCCTGGAGGCCCTCCAGCCAGAAATGGCCTGTTTCCTGATTTCCGGTGGGACTGGAAGGCCCAAAAATCAGCTGGCTGGTGTGCGCATGCGCACTGGAGCTGAGCTAGGGCAACACTCGCATGCCCACAGATATTGCTCTGCGTGCCACCTATGGCACACGTGCCATAGGTTCGCCATCACGGGACTAACACATATGTGCGAAGGGAACCTTTACCTTTACCTAACTGGGCCCATTGTAAATATTAGATTTGCTTAATCTAATCCACAGTGTTTGCTTAATGACCTGCCCAAAAAAGGTGATAAAATCTGGTGTGATCACATGGTTAAATTAAATTAATTTAAGCATTGGTGAGGGTGATGATAATGATGATTTTAAACGGACTCTTTCCCTTTTTTTTATGTCATACTGAAGAAGTTTAGGGAAAAAAAACTAGACTCTATACTAATTCCAGCTGTTCATGATGTAAGAAGGATCATGAGAGGAATGATTCAGAATAGAAACTGAAAGAACAGATTGGTCTGATTCTTCACTTATTTAAAAGTTTTTTTGTCACATCTTCACTGATGGTCTTTATTAGCTGTTGCCTTACAGCCGGTGGATTTCTGAACTGTATCCATTGAAAAATATTATATAGGAGGTTATTGCCAGGTGATATGACTGTTCCCTAGTCTTTGACCTTCGCATGTGGAAGCCATTACTTGAAACTGTAACAGTGAACATATATATTTCTGAGAATATCCTGAGTAGCAGGTGATAATGTGTTTCAATACAAATGTCAAGAAAATGCTTCAGCAGCTGTATTATAAGCATCCCCCTTTCCTGCTGCCCTCTTTTAAAATATGCTTGCAAAGAGGTAAATCCAAGCTTTTGTTTATGTAGGGTTTCATTTTAATTATACATGCTTCTTGTTACTGGAATCTCAATTAGCAAAATCAGTCAGCATGGCCATTTTATGGCTGTGTCTAATTTTTGTGGGAAAGCCCATCTGTGCCTCAAGAGAAGTGTAGGTTTTTTGCTTTCATCTACTATTATTATACCCTTACCACTAAAAACTTTTACAAATATGTCTTTTGGAAGCATTTTTGTTTTAGCCTAGTGGAATACTGATTCCCACCATTCTGAATGGAAGGGTTTTTACAGGTAAAAGAAAAAGTTTGCGGTTTTTGAATGCTTAGCAATTCATCTGTTAGACTCTAAGAAGCTGTAACAGCCATTCATAGCCATGACTCCATTTTGTCACTTGTCTTCTTGTATCTTTTCCCACTCAGAAGTAATGTTTATATTATATTTTTGTTAGATTTATGTCCCATCTTTCCTCTAGGAGCTCAAAGTGGCATACATTAAAACACACACACACCAAAAGATAGATAGAGAGATAGAGAGAGAGAGAGAGGGAGGGAGGGAGGGAGGGAGGGAGGGGGAGAGGGAGAGAGAGAGAGAGAGAGAGAGAGAGAGACAGATATACATACATACATACATGCATATATATCTCCTTTAAAATATATCCATCTTACTGTTAAATTAACTGATTAAAAATCTTTGGGATAGCAGTGCATTAAATTTACATGAGATATTATAAAATTCAGTATATAATAAATCTTATTTGAAATGATAGACTATCATTTTAAAATACAGGTGCATTATCTTCAGCTTTTCAAAAACTCTCACTCTCTCTCCAAATGTTTTAATCTACAATTCCTTCTTCGGTTGATATTGGGAGTTTTAATTACAAAATGTTACCTAGGTTGAGGATGGCTGCTACAACCCAAACCCATGATAGAGAAGAATAGAATCTAAATTACCATAGCAAATTAAAAAACAATTCTCAGCTGCAGGATTGCCGTAGAGAAGAAAAGTAATTGGATATGCCAGTTGCATAAAATACTAGTTCATCGTGAAGATTTTCCCACACTTTGTTTCTCCTCATACCACCTTCTTAGTCTCCCAGGGACAAGCTTTTCCCTCTTGAAAATATATTGAGGTTTGCTCAAAGAAGCAGGCAGGAAGAGAGAAAAATTATCTGTCCCTTTGGATTTGTGCCTCAAAGGCTTGTTTAACACAAGTGTGATCTTGACCATACAAACGTGATTTCTACTCCCCCCCCCCTGCAGTTGTTAAAAACAGACACAAACATACAGTACTAGCCTATTGGGTGTGAACGTACAATATTCGTTTGATGACTTATCTATTTAAGAGTTGCCCTCCCCTAAAAGTCCAAAAGTCAAATAATATATTTTAATCTGGATGATAATTTTGTTTTGATGATTTTAATTGATAACAGACAAAGGGGGGGGGGTTTAAAAACCCTTTTCTGTCCTCCCCCCATAACACATTACTCCATCCTTCAGTAAACATTTGCACATAATAAAAGGATGTTACACTAAAATTGCATTTCCTTTACCTTCACTGGGGATTTAAAAAATAGATGATATCTCTGATTCAGGAAAAGTGAAGTTTCCTTGTATCACTCAGGACTTTTATTTTATTTTTTTTCTTTTGCCGTTACTGCTTGTAGTGACAATTAAAACTTATCTACCCATGTTAGGTTTTGAGACATTAAGGAAATCCTTCCCCACCCTATATTCTAACCTTTGCAGTGTAGATACTACATACTACCTTTTTTTTTACTTTTACTTATAATTTGCATCAAATAATATGCCTAGTTGGTTTTGTTTTAATGTTGGTTTTGTTTTCAAGTTTGTGTGTGCGTGTTCTGATAATTAAAAAAGATACGTTGTTCTATTTAATTGCTTGATTATCCAGAAGTACTTGATGAACTTTTTTTGTTCTGTATAGACATGTAAATCAAAGGAAGCTAAGCATTGTTTGGGCCTGCTCTATCAGTGTTTTGTTAAGGCACTTATTCATTCCCTTGATCATCTGTGAAAAGAATTCCATTGTCCTCTGTTGACTCCTTATATAAAGTTGATAATATCCAAGTGCTTATAAAAAAAAGTCATAGAAGAAACACACATGACTTACTGCGATGCTCAATGGCAGTGAAACCTCTCTGCTAAATAGGATTGGATATCCTTCCTTCCTGTCCCAGAACACAGATAACTTACTCTTCCCCCCACCCCCAACCTCTACCGTTTGATAACAGGATAACAGCCTAGCATTTACAGATGCAAAGATACAGTGGGGGGGGGGGGGGGGGGAATCAGCAACTTAAAAAAAACAAAAAAACAAAGAGAGATTCCCAGAGTTGCGGGTGTTTTAATTTAGCAAAAAAGGAAGAGTAGACAAAATAGGATTGTATCAAATTAGGAATCAGCAGGGAATATAGCTGTTCAGCAGGAGGATGAGAAAATTGTAAGTTTATGAGGCATTTACCAAGAAGTATGGAAACAGCCAGTGTGATCTACATAATGTCTTTGTGACTCCCTCCACTCCCAAATCATCAAACACTATTTTTCTGGGTAATTACATCCAAGATACAATCCGTTCCGCCACCTTTTTCCATAGAAAAATCTATCTGTTGGCTGTTGTTGGAGAGGTAAAGAACTAAGGGATTCATTTTGTGTTTTTTTACCTTCATTAAATAACTTTATTTAAACTCCTTATATTCCTGGTGGCCTGATTTATATTTATTGCCAAAAATGGCAGGATGGCATGGAAATGTGTTAACTCTATGCTCAACATACCCTTCAATTAAAATAATGAAAGAACATACCTTAATATAAACATGTGTATTATATAGATTTGATGATTGTAAAGAATATAATTAGAATAATCTTGTATGTAATAATATTGTGATTGGTATTAGAACCGTGTATTGAAACATTGAACAATGAAATAATGAATGATTGTACCTTAATAGAAATAGATGCAAAGAGTGAAATATGGGAGGTAAGTTAAAAATGAACAGGATTTAAAGTATCAAAGTGGGTGAGAGATGTTGGATAGAAAGAAAACATCTTTTAATATAAGGGTGATATGATTAAAAGTTAGACTAGAGACAAAAATATGAGAACGCGGGAATATTAGTATACACATTTTTACATAATAAAATGAAAGCTATAACAAGAGGGAAGTTTAGAAATTGAATGGTGGTATTATTATATATGTATAAATAATATGGTGATTGGAATTAGAACAATATATTAAAACATGGAATAATTTAATAATGAAAGACTATAACTTAATATAAATGTGTACTATTATTAGAAATACGTAAACTGGACGAAAGTAACAACTATGATTAATATTAATAGTTTTAACTGTATTAAAATGTATCACACCCAGGTGCCACACTGGTCACGCATTGATATGTATATGTAAAATTAAATTAAAAACTTGAAACAAACAAAAAAATACCCACCACACCCTTCAAATATTTTCCAAACTTGATCTAGTTCTTCCATGCATTCTTAATTCCCAAGAAATAACTTGCATATTTTTGAAATCATCATTATCATCACTGCCCTCGCCACCCATTTTCCCTCTATTTTTATAACCCAATAACTCGGTTTTGTTCCTGGACACCACTGACTCTCATTTAAAAAAAACAAAACTTATGAGTTATTTCTCACAAAATAAGTAAAACATGAGATGAGAATAAATATGATGGTTGTGAAAACAAAGGATAGTAAGCCACTGGCCAGTCCACTCAAAAGAGTAGAATACATAGTCTATTATATTGGGTGGGAAGGAAAATGAAATAGTAGACAGTTTGAACCTTGTTTCTTAAAATAGGCTAGATCCATGATGGCGAACCTATGGCACGCATGCCAGAGGTGGCATAAAGAGTCCTCTCTGTGGGCATGCACGCCATCGCTAGCTGCTCTTCCAGGTTCAGTCATGCGAAAACCGGCTGTCCAGTGTGCATGCACACAACAGAACCCGCTAGCAGGTGGCCAATGCACATGCGTGCTGGACCAGCTGTCAGGCGCGCATGCATGCAACAGGATCCGGAAGAGCAGCTGGCTGTGCGTGCTCCAGTTTCAGCACTTGGTACCAAAAAGTTTAGCCATCACAAGGCTAGAACTTGAATCTGGGAGAAGCCTCCTGAGAATATTGCAGAGATCAAGCAAATAGTCCATTGAACAAACCAACCCAGAGCTCTCCCTCCAGGCACAACTGAGCAAGCTCAAATTATCCTACTTCAAATGCATTACTTTTATGGAAAAGACCCTAATACTGGGGAAAGTGGAAGACAAGGAGGATGAACAACAGCAAGGTGGATGGAGTCAGTTACAGTGAGCTGTATAAGTGAGCTGAATAAAAAGCTTAGAAGCCAGTCATCACAGAGAAAATTTATCTTTATGGTTGCTAAGAGCTGACATCTATTTGATAATACATAATCAGTTCTTGATATATATATATTTAGTTGTGGCTGCTTGATTTTCTTTAGTAATTATTGCCTTTTCTGAGGTTTTTGGATTCACGTATGTGCCTGACTAAGTGGCCTCTAAGTATTTTCATTTCTTTTTACAACCCTTTTATTCAAGATGGAGTTGGGCAGACTAAATGGATCTGAGAGTTTACTGACTGGATGCAGGGGTGAAATATAAAATTTGTTACTACCGGTTCTGTGAGCATGGCTTGGTGGAGGGGGGGTAATGTGACTGGGTGGGTGTGGCCATTTTTTTTTTTACTTTTAAAACCATTTTTTACATGTAAAACCATGTAAAAAAATGCTTTCAAAAGCCTCTGACAATCCCAGCTGAGTTGCCTGACTAGCAGGCAACTCAGCTGGGATCGTCAGAGCTTGGCTTGTTAGAGCCATTTAAAAGAAAAAAAGGTTCTGATGATCGCGCGGCTCAGCTGGGCATGGGGGGCAGGGGCAAGGATTTTTGCTACTGGTTCTCCGAACTGCCCACTACCTACTCGCCTGAGCCAGTCCGAACCGGGAGCAATTCACCCCTGGCTGGATGCCCTTCCTGATGCCTAAATGGAGTTTGCAGCAGATATTGGTACATAAAGAGTATTCTTCTTTGCTGTTGCTTACCCTTTACTATGATCTGAAAGGGGGAAGAATAGTTTCCAAACTATAGCAGCACAATGGAGTTTACTGATACTGTATACAGTTGCAATAGTGCTAATTCAAGATCTTTTATATGGATGTAGTAGCTTATTTAATTACTGCCACTGATCATAAATCAAACTCTGCACAGTATTGTCTCTGTCAATTTCCAACTCCTTCTCACATCGTCTGATAGCAGCTTTTCATCAACGAGCATCACTGAAATGACTCAGACCTGCATAAACATATCCAACCTCAAAGAAAAATTACTCCTTTTTAAAATTCATAATTACAACTGCCATGTTAGTCCATTACTTGGTTAGCTTTACTGATTGCAAACACTGTAATTGATTAGAAGGAACGTTCAGTTCCCTTAAAACAGCAGATTTTCAAAGTAACTTTGATATGCTGATAACAATTTTTTTTTAAAGGCATTCCTTTCTCCACTAGAGAAAACACGCAATGACTCATTGAAAAATAATGATTTCTGTGACAAGCATGTTTTTGAAAATGTTTTTTTTCTCATATGCAGAAACATAAAGATTTAAACCCAACTCCTAATCTATATTTGAAAACCCAATAGACGCTATGGGAATTATATTTTAGTAAGCATGCATGGGATTGTATTATTAAGTGATTAATCAGGTGGAAGATGTACATTTCAATTCAATTTCAATTTAGTGTGGTTGTAGACCAGTACAGATAATATACAAAATAAAGTTTAAGACAGAATTAAAACACATGTGTAACAATGTATGATCCAGGATACCATCTACATGGGAGCATCTAAATGTGTTGTTCTTGGTCAGTTGCTAAGTCATGCCTGACTCTTTGTGACCCCATGGACTATCGGACACTAGGACCCCCTGTCCTCCACTATCTCCTGGAGTATGCCCACATTCATGTTTGTTGTATCAATGACACTATCTGATTATTTCCTCCTCTGCCACCCGTTTCTCCTTTTGCCTTCCATCTTTCCCAACATCAGGGCCTTTTCCAAGGATTCAAACTCTTCTCATTTGGTGGCCAAAGTATTTGAGCTTCAGCTTCAGTCTCTGTCCTTCCAATGAACAGTCAGGGTTGATTTCTTTTAGGATTGACTGATTTGATCAACTTGTAGTCCAAGGGACTCTCCAAAGTCTCCTCCAGCATCAATATCTAAAATTATAAGAAAGCAGTAGTGAAATCAGGGGTGAAATCCAGCAGGTTCTAACAGGTTCTGGAGAACTGGTAGCGGAAATTTTGAGTAATTCAGAGAACTGGCAAATACCACCTCTGGCTGGCCCCAGAGTGGGGTGGAAATGGAGATTTTGCAATATCCTTCCCCTGCCACACCCACCAAGCCACACCCACAGAACAGGTAGGGGAAAATTTTGGATTTCACCCCTGGGTGAAATCCAAATTTTTTTACTACTGGTTATGTGGGCGTGGCTTGGTGGGCATGGTGTGGCTTGGTGGGCATGATTTGGTGGACGGGGAAGGAGTAGGAATGGAGATTTTGCAGTATCCTTCCCCTGGAGTGAGGTGGAAGGGGAAGGATACTACAAAATCCCCATTTCCACCTCACTCCAGGGGAAGGATACTGCAAAATCTCCATTCCCACTCCACTCTGGGACCAGCCAGAGGTGGTATTTGCCGGTTCTCTGAACTACTCGAAATTTCCGTTACCAGTTCTCCAGAACCTGTCAGAACCTGCTGGATTTCATCCCTGCAACAAAGTAATAGTGTTTAAAACTATTAATATAACAAATTAATATTATCTGCAATTTAAATGAATTATAGCTGCAAAGAATGCAGTGCAATAAATCAAGGTGCTGCTGACTTCCGGTTGGGACCCGAGGCGTTGGGATGCTGAGAGAGTGACTGCTGCTCCTTAACATTTCCAAACGCTGTGCTTTGGGGATCCCTTCGGGGACGCGGTGCCCGGAGAGCCCCGCGGACAAGAGGGCAAGCCAGGCGTGCGTGACAGCGGATCGCAACGCCGAACGCAACGACCGGGCGGCTCTGTCAAACCCAGCATAAGCGAGCCGGCCAGTAAATGGCTGACCTGAAGCCTCGGTAACTGACAACAAGAGAGGAAGCGACAGAGAGCGGAGGATATAGTGCCCAGCAGTTTAATACCTTTTTTCAGCCATCGAGAAATTGGCATCAGAGAGAGCTGCCGGTGGAGTCGGAGGAGAGGTGCTCAGAGAGAGGGAAAGCGGCGTGTCAAGAGAGAGAGCAGATCAGAGAGAGGAGTTGCCGACGAGCCGGCGGAGGAGACGTGGGAGACGAGGCGGCGAGAATATACACGCGAGGGAAGACGGGCGAGAGGAGTTGAGAACTGAGACTCAGAACTTTAGATCTGCTGCAGATGAGCTATAGTTGAAAGAAGAACGTATAGAAGATCACGGATCCTTTCTTTTTGGAAACTTTGGGACCGGAAGTGCAGCCATCGCAGAGACTTCTCTGAGGATAAGTAAAATAGCTGACTCATTGCCACATGGACAGTTCAGCATAGAGAAACTCCATAGAATATACTACCTAGCGAATGACTATTCATTTTCCTTTGTTACTCTACTGAAGTGAACGTGATACCTCGATATTTTTATTTTCTTATCTAATCCTCTAACTACGACACCGTATTTAACTGTATCTATATTTATTACCCTATATTAATATATACACCCTATAGAACAAATACATTTATACTATCTTATATAGCTATTTGATTTACATATTATCGTAACTCTTATCTTTAATTAACTTATATTAGACTATATATTAACTCATATTAATCCATGTTATATTAATAGTAGTCTGAGACTGTTTGAATAGAAAAAAAAAATTGTTTTTTTTTTTATAATTTAAACACAACTAATAGAACCGATCCTATATGTGATATATTTGCTTAGAATTAATTAAGGAACTTAAAATCAATTAAGAAAGATACTTGATTATAGCATTTTATATATTTCCCTTAAGAATTTCAGAGTAGATAGTAACTATTATTGTAATTGTTAGAAAATATATATTTATACTGGAACTATTTCTCTTAAAAAAAAAAAAAATTGATACAATCCAATTGATACTAATAGAATATCTCCTGAACCCTTTTACAAAACTAAAGGAGACACAAGTTAGAAAAGGCTCAAGATTGGTTTAGAAGGAGACTCCTTGAATAGATAGTGACGAGCTTCATTGGATGGTTATTTGGAAAAATATAGAGAGGATATTAAGGAAACAAAAGGCGACTTTAAAAGAAATGGCAAGCTTGACCTCTACTATTGCAAAAACAGGGGAAAAGGTCCCTTCAAACCCAACGCTGTCAATGGCCTCCCCAGCTACTCAGAAATCACTAGATGGCCTACAGAAATTGGATAAGCCCCCTGTAACACCTACATTGCAAACAGTACAATCTTCCCTCCTATCTATACAAGAAACCATGTTAGCTATGCAGGAAAAATTACTGAATAGCCACTCTGAGTTGAAAATGGATATTCATGCGTTGGACTCAAAAATGAACGAGATCCAAACCTCCATCAGTAAGAATGAAAATAGAATTCAAAAAGTAGAGCAAAGGACGGAGAAAAATGAGAAGAAATTAGAAGCAGTGGACCAAACCCTATCAGCACAGAAGAAGGAAACGGAGGATTCTTTGATCCAACTCGAGATGGATAGGGCCTCGTTCTATCTCCGCTTCCAGAACATCATAGAAGATAAAGAAGAGGACCTGGGAGATAAGATGGCCGAGCTGATAGCGGAGGCTCTCCAGCAAGATAAACAGGAAATAATCAGGGAAATTGACGAGGCTTATAGAGTCCAGACGAACTATGTGAGGAGAAACAGGTTGCCAAGAGAAGTCCACGTACGTTTTGCTAGGAAAAGAGTGAGAGATATACTATATAACATAGCACGGGAAGAGCCAATTATTTATGGAGGGAAAGAGATAAATGTACTTAAACAGATCCCAAGAAGAGTGAGGGAAAGGAGGAAAAACTATAGATTTCTAACAAATCAGTTAAATAAGAGAAATATAGTATTTCGCTGGCTTATACCGGAGGGAATGCTAATTTCATGGCAGGGGAGAAAAATTAAAATCGATAGCTTAACTACGGCTCAAGAATTCCTGGAACAACTAAGAGGAGGGGAAGAAGAACAATCGAGTAAGGAGGACATAGAAACAGCGAATACAGAGGAGGAAACATCCCAAGAACAGAGTACGAAGGAAGATATAGAAGACGAAAAGAAAAAGGAAGACATAGAAGATAAAGGGAGAAAAACAAGTAACCCTAAAAGCAAACAAAAACTAGGCACTAGATACTAACGCTAGGGATGGATGGTATTAAAATCTTATCATTAAATGTCAATGGTTTAAATGAACCAAAAAAAAGAAAACTAATTCTGACAAAACTAGTTAAACAAAACCCTGATATAATTTGTATGCAAGAAGTCCATGTAAAAAAAGATGAAGTATATCGCTTAGAATATCCTAAATTTGGCAAGGTATTCACGTCATTAGCTGAAAAAAAGAAAAGGGGAGTAGCCATTTACGTTAAGAAAGGAATAGAAGCCGAATGTAAATATAAAGACGGAAAAGGGAGAATATTAATAGTAGAAATAACGAGAGGGCCCTCTAAAATGATAGTAGTTGGGGTATATGCCCCAAATAAAAAACAAGGGAAATTTTTTGAAAAACTACACGAACAACTTGCCAAATGGACACAGAATGAAATATGTCTGTTAGGGGATATGAATGGAATTGTAGACCCGAGTAAAGATTATAAAAGTGGTAAAACCAGGAAAAACAAAAGACTTCCCCTACCAAAAAGTTTTTTCGACTTAACTGAGGAAATTAACTTAATAGATATGTGGCGCACACTACACCCCCAAGAAAAACAATACACATTTTACTCAATTCCACAGAACTCCTGGTCCAGAATAGACATGGTATGGGTCACTAGGAAACTAGGCTTAGAAATTAAAAGAGTGGAAATGTGTACAAATACTTGGACAGATCATAAGCTGCTGGAAATCAATTGGCTATTTAGGAACAGGAGGAAACAACCGAGATGGAGCCTTAGGACAAATCTGTTAAATGATAAAGAGCTCCTATCAAAACTAAATAAAGAAATTAAACAATTTTTTGTAGAAAACGGGGAACAAGGCACGGCAAGAGAAGTTGTCTGGGACACTATGAAAGCTTATGTGAGAGGGATAGTTATCTCGCACATGGCATTTAAAAATAAAACAGAACGAAAGGCTAGGGAGGGTTATACTAAAACCTTAATAGAATCAGAAAAAGAATTACAACAAAATCCGGGAGACGAGGGGGCCAAACAGAGGTGGTTGATGGCGAGACATAGAATAAATCTGTTAGATCAGGATGAGATGGCACAAAAAATAAAGAGATCTAAACACTACTGTTTCGAAAACGCCAACAAGTCAGGAAGATGGCTCGCCTACAAACTAAAGAAGGAAAAGGAAAAGAATCAGATTTTGGTACTGGAAGATTCTAAAGGAAATCTCTTAATAAGGGAAGAGGAAAAATTAGAGTATGTGAGGGAATTCTATGAAAACTTGTATCAAGATGAGAAAATAGAACCAAATAAGGTAGAAAAATATCTGATGGATGCTGGCCTACCCCAAATCACAGAAAAAGAAAGAGAAATGCTGAATAGAAAAATCACAATAGAAGAACTAAAAGCAGCCCTCTCTAAAATAAAAAAGAACAAAACTCCAGGTCCAGACGGCCTCCCTGGGGAATTCTATGTAAAATTGGAAGAAGCATTAAGCCTAGAGCTATTAGAAATATTTAACGAAGCTTTAGTAGGCTCAACAATCCCGGACACCTGGAGAGAAGCATACTTAACGCTCATCTTGAAAGACGGCGCTGACCCAAAAAGATTAGCAAATTACAGACCCATTTCTCTCTTAAACTCCGACTACAAATTATTTATGAATATAATAGCCGAAAGAGTTAAAAAAATCTTAAACCCATGGATACACAAAGATCAAAACGGATTCCTCCCGGGGAGGCAAATTAGAGACAATCTAAGAATAGTATTAAATACCATAGAATATTATGAACAGCACCCTGAAAAACAACTTGCACTGATGTTTGTTGACGCCCAAAAGGCCTTTGATAATTTAAATTGGAATTTTATGATAAACCAAATAAATTTAATGGAATTCGGAACAAACTTTAGGAAAATGATCCAAAATATTTACCATAAACAGAGGGCCAATATATTGATCAACGGGGATAAGACCCAAACATTCCAGATCCAAAAAGGAGTAAGGCAGGGATGCCCTCTATCTCCCTTACTTTATATTCTTGCACTAGAGGTGTTGCTGATAAAGATTAGAGCCACTAAAGAAATCAAAGGACCTAGGGTGAGGAAGGAAACTTACAAGATACAAGCTTTCGCAGATGACGTAGCCCTTATCATGGAAGACCCACTAGAAACTGGACCAAGAGTTCTATTAGAAATACAAAACTATGGCCAAGTGGCGGGTCTCAAACTTAACAAGGAAAAAACCAAAATAATAGCCAAAAACATGACAGACATAAAAAAAAAAGGAGTTGGAAGCTCTATTAGGTTTTCAGGTAGTAAAAAAAATTAAATACCTAGGAATTTGGATTACTGCAAGATATTCATCTTTGAAAGAGGATAACTATACCCCACTACTACATAAAATACACCAGGAACTTAAAAGATGGGAAAAACTAAAACTATCTCTCACAGGAAAAATAGCCGCAATTAAAATGAGCATTCTACCAAAAATCCTATTCTTATTCCAAAACATTCCATTAAGTCTGGACAAAAAATTCTTTTTAGATCTGAATAGATATATTAGAAATTTCATATGGGAGGGAAAAAAATCGAGAATATCATTTAAAATACTACAGGGCAAGAGAAAAATGGGCGGATTTGGACTCCCGGATTGGGAAGCATATCAAAAGGCAGCGAAAATAATTTGGATCAAGGAATGGGTAACGCTACGTAACAAGAGAATATTGACGATAGAAGGACATGACCTACAAGAAGGTTGGCATGCCCACCTTTGGGACTTCAAAAAAAAGAAGAAAACCTATTTCCACAATCATAGAATTAGAGAAACACTTTTACAAACCTGGGAGGAAATCAGACAGAAAATCTACGTTAAAGCCCCAAACTGGCTCTCTATTATGGAAGCTATGACTGCCCCAAACAAGACGGAAACTGAAAAATTCGGCACATACAAAGATATCTTGGATGAAAATGGAAGGCTTAAACCTCTAGAAACCCTGAGAGATCACGGATTCAAGCTGGATTGGTGGAAATATTGGCAGTTGAACTCAAGATTTCAAAAAGATAGGGACCAATTTGGTATTGAAAGGAAATATGTAGACTTCGATAAAATTATATGGGGAGTAGATAAGAAAATGTTAACAAAAATATACAATTTTATATTAGATGAGGATAAGGCAGAGGCCATAGCCAAAAACCAATTGAGTATTTGGGAAAAATTTTTTGGATATTGTGTTAATTTTAATGATTGGGAAGAGGCTTGGAACAGGAACTTTAAAATGACAAAAGCAGCAACATTCCGAGAGAACCATTATAAAATGCTACATAGATGGCATCTAGCGCCTGCTAGGTTAGCTAAAATGTTTCCAAATCTCTCACCCACGTGTTGGAAATGCGAGAAAGAAGTCGGCACGTATTACCATATGTGGTGGTCCTGCCCAGTAGCTAAAAGGTTCTGGACAAAAGTACGACAATGGCTCTGTGAAATGTTAGAGCAAGATGTAATTTTATCTCCAGAACTCTTCCTCCTAGGTATAGTGGGTGATGGCCTAAAAAATAATAAAACCCAGCTTATAACCCAAGTATTAACTGCGGCTAGATTGGTATTTGCGAAATCCTGGAAGAGTCAAACTCAACCCCCAGAAGAAATGTTAATAAACAAAATATTAGAGTGTGCAGAAATGGCAAAGTTAACGAGCCTGTTAATGGATGATGAGATATCTAAATACTATGAAGTATGGGAAAATTGGTATAAATGGCTAGATAACAGAAAAAGACGATGATCTGTTTCTTTTTGTGAATAGATACTATGAAACATGACTATGTACTTATAGAATGTAAATATAATGATGGGAAAATAATAGTTTAAGACAAGGTAGATCAGATACATGATATTTAATTTATAAGAACACTGTACCTCCGGATAACAAAGAGACCTTGTAAATTTTTTTAAGTTTTCTTTTAATTTTGAAACTTAATAAAGTATTTGTTAAAAAAAAAAAATCAAGGTGCTGCTGTACAAAATTTAACTTCATGCGCTGTAACAAGCGGTAAGGTATGCAGTTAACCAAGAATGAAACCTAACTAACAGAAAACTGTACTGATGTCCCATTCATGAAATATTTAAATTTCAGGAGACATTTCAGCTTCAGCATTTCTGTTTCCTAATCCAATAACTATTTCCATGATTTATTTCATTCTCTCCCTTCCCCCTTATATTCTTTTCTATTCTGACTGCTACAGCAATGTCAGGAAGAATTTCTGGATATACAATACATACGGGCAGAAATTATGTAGGCAAAATCTGAATGCTCTCAGTTTAGTTCCAAAATGTTTTCCATGCATTACATGCAAAATCATTAAAAGCTTCTTTCTGCAACCTCAGGCAACAGACTTTTTTTTTTTTCCTGAAACCACAGTGCCTTGTGAGCCTGCATTATTTCCCATTTTCTTCTTTGTCAAATAAAGGTAACATTGCTGGAGCCAAATAACAGTCACTGAACAATCACCTTCACTGATATCAGAAAGAGGCTGACAAAATAAACCCAGCTTTTTTTTTCTGAGGTCAACTAGCCAAGCAATGGTCGAGTTGGCTAGCTGACCACTGCCTATAGCCGTGATGGCGAACCTATGGCACACGTGCTACAGGTGGCACATGGAGCCATATCTGTGGGCACACGAGTGTTGCCGTAGCTCAGCTCCAGCGAGCATGTGCGCGCCTGCCAGCTGATTTTTGGGCCTTCCAGGCCCAACGGAAGTCAGAAAATGCACCATTTCCAGCCTCCGGAGGACCTCCGGGAGGGGGGGGGGGAAGGCTGTTTTAGCCCTCCCCAGGCTCCAAGAAAGCTCTGGAGCCTGGGGAGGGTGAAAAATGGGCCTGCCAGGCCCACCATGCCATCGCGTGAAAAAAGTGGGGGTCGCGGGGGGGGGGTCGCACGTGCACGCATGTGGGGCAGGGGGCATTGAATTATGGGTGAGCACACACACACGCGACCCCACTGTGCTCCCCCCACTTTTGGCACACGATGGCAAAAAGGTTAGCCATCACTGGCCTATAGGAACTTCCATAGGCATCTTCCAGCACCGTACTTGGTTAAACTGAAACATTTTTCAAGAAAAGCTTATGTGTACCTTTGAAGGACAACCAATGCAATTGATTTAAAAAGGACCAAGAGACTGATTTTCGCACAGAGTTATCTAGAAAAGTCAAGATGGCAATCATGCTTCCATAAATGAAGACTTAACATGTAGAAAAGGGAAAATATTTAAATTATATGGATGTTTCTTTTCCCTACAGCAGTGTTTCCCAACCTTGGCAACTAGGTAGGTAGGTAGGTACGTAGGTAGGTATGTAGACAGACTTCAACTTCCAGAAGTTCTCAGCCACCTAGCTTAAAATTGCCAAGGTTGGGAAACACTGTTCTAAAGTAAGCTTATGGTGAGGTTGGATCATCTTAAGAGGAAAAGGGGAAATATACATTTTATTCCAGATGTTGTTAGATATATTAACATCCGCACATTCTTGGAATGGAAAACTATCAAACCACCATATCTGAAATCTCTGAATTATGGCCTTAGTTCCTGATTCTTCAAATACCTACACTGGAATGTAGGAAGCTCAATAATTTGTGATTTAGTTGCTAAGTCATGTCCAACTCTTTACAACCTCATGGACCCTAGCTCATCAACCTCTCCCATGCTCCACTGCCTGCTGGAGTTTGCCCAAATTCATGTTCATTGGGTTCGATGACATTATCTAACCATTTTATCCTCTACCATCCCCTTCTACTTTTGCCTTCAATTTTTTTTCAGCATCAGGGTCTTTTCCAATGAGTCCTTTCTTCTTGGCCAAAGTATTTGAGCTTCAGTATCTATCCTTCCAAAGAGCAGTCAGGGTTAATTTTCTTTAGGATTGACTAATTTGATCTCCTTGTAGTTCAAGGGACTCTCAAAAGTCTTTTCCAGCACCAGTATCTAAAATCATAACAAAGCAATAGTGTCTGGAACTATTAGTGTAACCAACAATAGTATCTGCAATTTAAATGAATTATAGTTGCAAAGAATGCAGTGGTCCATCAGGGTGCAATAAATCTTCCAGGCTACTACACAAAATGTAGCTATATGCGCTGTAACAAGTTTTAAGGTATGCAGTTAATGAAGACTGCAACCTAACTAACAGAAAACTGTAATGTCCCATTCATGAAATATTTAAATTTCATTCGATCAGGGGTGCCCAATTACTGGGCCTTGAGTTGTTTGGAACTGGGATGCAGAAGTGGCAGGTGAACACATGTGTGTGTATGTGTGTGCATCCCCACTTGCACACGCATTCCATTTGCACAAACGGCAGACAGATGTGCCTGCTGCTTGGGCAAATGGAGCTGCGTGCATGTGTGCTTGCCCTCCATGTGCGCAGAACCATTCCCTCTCGTGGCCCTCAGGTCCACAAAGCCAGGAAAGTTGCGGAACTCTGCATTAGATGGCCAAAGTATTTGAGCTTCAGCTTCAGTGTCTGTGCTTCCAAAAAAGAGCTTCATAATAGTATGGTGGTGGTGGGGAGCCAAGAATGGATTGAGAACCTGGAAATGTAGCTTAGCTACTAAGATCTGCTGAAGCTCACATATCACATATAGTGGACTCTGGCCCAAAAGCTTATAATAAATCTTTAAGCAACCTAAGATCTTTTTGCTGTTTTTGCTGAGATAAACTGACTTTCAACCATGCAAAAAGTCCTTGCTTTAAATTTAATAATAAAAAAAATCTTTATGGGTAATCTAGATTTCACCAAGGAGCAGAAGACTGACCACACAATACTAAGCAAAACTTCCCTTGCAATAAATAAACCTTTTAGCTGAAAAAGGCACGGTCTCCTCATAGCAAGTGCTTTTTCAGTACTTTGTTTCTTTTGGCAAAGTTTCGACATGTCTTTCTAGTTAACAAATGGAGTCTGCTGTCAGCTCTTTTCAAGAATTATGCTCCCTGCCTGATGCCAAAAACCTCTTTAAATATTAATAAATAACTCAAAGGTATCTCAGATAGTCTGCATTTGAGGAATTATGCTAATGTTTTTTTTTTCGTTACAAAGATATGGGGAAATCACTCTGCAATCCCTCCTGACTTTCTCAAAATTTCTCTCAAAAAAGAGGGACAGAGTGAGGGAGAAATAGAAAAAACTATCAGCCATATTAGGTGTATGAAATATCACTGGGAGTAGATAATTATGGAGAAGGGCCATGCTACCTTGTACTATTTGTGAGAACCATGATAATCTAGAAAGATAAGATACCTAGCAATTGAAACCTTAACCCCAAATGTACAGAAGCTGAACACACCCTAGCTTCAATCCATAGGAAGCTAATCCCAACAAAAGATCTTCAAGATGCCACCACACAAGTTTGGTAGGCAGATGGCTTTATATGCTTACTTGGCTATTTGAAAGCTCCATCCAGACATATTTTATAATCTCAAAGAGTAAATTATCCAGAAAGATTGATTAGTAAGAATTTACTCCTCAATATGCTTTTCTTTTGTCGAGCAACACCTGAGAGTGGTCATAGCAGCTGAGTTTGGCTGCTCAAGAAAAGCACATGGGAATGCATAAATAAATGTCTATGGAGATTCTCAGTCATCCATTCTGAAGAAGCTTCTTGGATGAGAAGCGAAACGTCTTTAAAGAAAAACCAGAAAGTCCAGTAGCCTCTTGAAAAAGCACCTTTGGGACACATGAATGCATGTTAAATCACCAGATTACCACAATTTGAGGGATTTCTGATCCTTTGATTTCTGTTCACAAACTGCTTAATCTAACACCTTACTGGCTTTTCTGTTCTGTACCAGGGGTTTTGTTTACTGTCCTGTGACCTCTTGATGCTCATTTAGCAAGAGTGTGGAGAAGAGCATTCTGCACAGCAGTGCCTGCTATATGGTGTTAATCTGCCCATTAAAATCTGCTGGACTTCCAAAACGAAGGACTGCCACCAGCAGTTAAACACTTAATTGCTTGCTCAAGCATTTCCCTGTCTAACCCTTAGCTAGCTAACTCTAATAATGATTGGTTGCATAGTTTGAGTTTCTTTTTAAATAATTAATTTTTATGTCATTTTATAGGGTTTTTTTGTGTGAGTTTATTGTAATGCAGACTACTTTGGGAATTTTATCCAAATGAAAAGCAGTTGATAAATCTTTTAATTAAAAATCATACACAGAGAGAAAAAGAAAAGTCACTTGGAAATGATAAGGATTTTTTCTAATGGAAAATTTACCAGCTATATTCCACAATGTAATATAGAAGACGTATTAAGACATCAGAGCAAGTACTGTAAATTGATTTAAATGTTCAAAATATATTACTTATGTAAGTTTAAATGTTCTGAGATCAGCCTACATTGAATGTACTGGCAGTCTTCCTAAGAATCTAGTTTATTTAGTTAGATTTATATCCTGTCTTTCCCCCAGAAGCTCAAGGAAGTGTCCATAAAATATAATTCTCAGTCTTGTCTCATAACAGCTACCATCTGATGAGTTAAATTAGGGAAAGAAGAAATTATGACCCGTCCAATGTTACAAAATAGCTGGGGTCAACTTGAAACAAGTCTCCCCCTGTTCCTAATCCAACAATTTGACAATTTTATCACACTGGCTGTCCTATGCAAATCAGTGCTGGGATTCAATTTTTTTTACTACTGGTTCTGTGGGCATGGCTTGGTGGGCGTGGCAGGGGAAGGATACTGTAAAATCTCCATTCCCACCCCACTTCAGGGGAAGGTTACTGCAAAATCCCCATTTCCTCCCGATTAGCTGGGACTCGGGAGGCAGAGAATAGATGGGGGTGGGGCCAATCAGAGGTGGTATTTACTAGTTCTCCGAACTACTCAAAATTTCTGCTACCGGTTCTCCAGAACCGGTCAGAACCTGCTGAATACCACCTCTGATGCATATGTTGAAGCAGAATTGCTGTCATAACCACTCCAAAGTTGGCATCTCATTGAACAGAATACCAATATTCTTTCTGTAATAACTCTACACGCAGTATCAGTTCTCCTGCAAAGCAAGAGATAGGAAACATATACTTACTCATAGATAAAGTTCCTTACTGATAATATTTCCAGGCTAAACTTATTTTTCTTTTTCAGAGCAGTTATGGAAAATTACATCTGAGCAGAAAGGTAGCCATACAACATTGGACAACATTGAGCAACCATACAGTGTTGGGCAACCATTGGGCAACAAATATATGCTTGGGTAGGTAAAGGTTTTAGCATTTTTATATAGATCAAAAATCTTAACTTAGTATAGTGTGGCTTTTGTAATTCCCCTGTGTCTAATTGTTTAACACTTGTTCTTCCTTCAATAGTTGAAGAGATTATCTCTCTCCAAATTGCTTTGTTGAATTTTAACCACTTAAATGAGATTGGACTAAAGCTATGGAAACACATAGTGAAAGGAACTATGCAACTTGCACACTCATTTTCTCATTAAACATGCACCAGGTAAGAACAAGAGAAGAGAAAATCTGTGCTTTTATTCTGTCTGCTTGTGTAGCTTTAAGGCTCAAAGTTAGGAGTTAGGTTTCGAGACACAATGAAGTTGTCAGCTTTGGAAGCCATATTAACACCGGAATCTTCCACCTTCTTGCGCTTGGGAAAGTAGGAGGGGGGAATTTGGCAGAGGGATTGTAGTTAGACATAATAGCATTCTTCTTTTCGGTCAAGGTCATGGTGTTCCTGTGTAGAAAGTTAGCACTCACCCCTCTCCTAGAAGAATGAAATATTTTAGGAAATATTTAAAAAGGCAGAATATTATATTTCCCTGGATGAGAAATGGAGAAACATGTTTTAAAGACAAAGCAGCTTCCTGCCTCCCCCCCCACCTTTGTCAATGGGCCATTAAGACCTCAGCCAAGCTCACTCATTTCTTCCCACCTTTGTCAATGGGCCATCATCTGCAATACAATAGGACCCATCTAGCAATAGAAACTCACCACATGGCAAGACTCAGGCAAGCTTGAGAGACAACCTACAAAGTTAGCTAAGACCCCTAGACCACCTAGGAGTTTGACAACCAATCAGGATACATTTCTTATACAGGAACAAGAAACTCAGAAGTAGGTCCCAACAGAGGGCCAAAACCAAGCCACTCCCAGCATCTCTGGTTTCTTTGTTTTCTACTCAGGAACTCAAGCCATATGATTCTGCTCAGAAGCTCAAGCCATGTGATTCCTGTCCACCATTAAACCATCTTTCCAAGCAATCGCCATGTTTGCAGTGTCTTTTTCTCCACTTGGAACTGAACCCAGATGGACATTTCTTCCAACACCTGCATCTGGATGAGGAGTGGTTGAAGTGGTGGCTCAAGTTGGGACGGATGGTGATTGGGCCATGGGATGGAGTGAGGGGTGCAGGGGCTGGATTTGGGATTTTGATTTTCTGAGGGGAAACCCGGAACTCTCAGATTCGGGTTTTCCCAGATGTGCCAGAATACCTACTCTAATAAATGGGAACTTTGAGAAGATGCCTGTCTCGGAGTTTTTAATTGGAGTTGGGGTTTTCCGGAACTCTGACAGAACTAAGGTTGAGTCTATTATCAATAGTATTGCACCATTTTGGCATTTTGATTTTAAGGTTAGGTTTAATAATTAAGGAATAATTGGAATGCATATCTAAGTAAATTATAATATACTAGGAACATAATATGAATGAATATGGCAAAAGGAGGGCTGATCTGAAAGAGGCATGTGTATAATTTTTGGTGGAATTTGTCAATTTTCATCTGAAGAAAAAAAATCACCTTTCATCTTTTGGGGATGCCTATTTCCCTCATTACAAACTTTTTGTTTGTTTTTAGAGGAAATAATTACAAAATCAGTACTGTGTTAATGCCACCTCAGCTTTCCTATTTTCTTTTAAAGTATGCAAGCTATTTCACTGATTGAGAAACTTTCAAAGTATGGAATAGTTCAAATAAGTACCTCAGTGGAACTCAGGCGGAGTCAAAGATCAGAATCATACAAGCAAAGGTTTTCTTTCTTCTATAATGCTGGAAAGGTCAAAGGAAAGGGAAAAGGACAATAAGCAGCTAGATGTCACCATAACAATTGTCAGTGGAAATTGAAACCACCAGAATGACCACCATTGAGACAAATCTTCCTGGAGAAGATCTATCCATGTGATCACTAACAGTTGACATTGGTGGCATGTAATCATTTATGGAACTGGGATTGATTGATTAATCCATCCTACTTTGAGTGATACTTCCAGGTATCTAAAAATGCCTTTGTTTATTGCTAACTTCAAAGTTTTTTAAAAAACTTTTTTTAAGGCAGATATTTTTTAAATCAACATTATTCTGTGGAACAGAGTGGGATTGTCTAAGCACTTTCCAGACCACACATCCAACTCTGGTGTAATTGTTTGTAAAGAGATCCCCTTAAAACAGAAAATCGGCCTATAGAGCAGCAAAATCTGGAATTATGCATCCTAATTCTATCCTTTAAGACAAGTAATATTGTATTCACATTATTCTTTTTTTGCCTCAGGAACTTTCATCAATCAGTTATTTGCTGTCTTCCAGAACCTACTTTGGATTTCTGGGGAATCAGGAATTTGCATTGTCTGCATCTTTAACACCTGCAAATGCTTGCCATGTAAACTAAATTGAAGAACCTCAGTTTATTGTTCACGAAAAACTAAAATAGACACTTTCCCTGTTCTGAACTGCTGCTTAAAGAGTTTCTGCCTAATCCTTTGCAAACATTATAGTGCCCAATGATGTTTACTTAACAGTACTTCTGAAATGAGAATGCATTGTATTCTAATATTTGCAAATTCAGCTGAAGTTTACCTTTTAAAACAGGGAAAATTCTTTATGGGATTAACAAGTAATAGAGATGGAAGGCAGAGCCCAGAGGAATTGGAAGCACTCACAATTTCTTTCCAACACCCAATTACGCTTTCTTTTATTAAACAAAGGAAAATTTGGAACTGTCCCAAAGGTCAATGGCTTACGAAGATTACATTTCATAATATATGTTTGTTATCTATTTACCAAAGCATGGAAGGCAGTGAGAAGAATGAGAAAGAGAGAGAGAAGGGGGAAAAATCAGTAACAGCAAACAGATACTGGAAACTTTGTGATCAGATGGCTATAACAAGAAATATCAGTCGTTTAAACTGGAGTCTGGTTCAAATAGGATATTATTGAGAATGTGGTCTACCGAGATTTAAGAATAATATGAAAAGTTTAGAACAGCCCTAATGGCACCGTTCTGGACTAAGATCAGAGAACAAAAAGAAGAATGTCTGCCAAAGACTCCTAACAATAACTTAGGCATGAAGCAACTTATAACAGTGTAGTCTAGTCTGTCAAAACCCTTCAAATCCTCCAAATATTCATGTCCTCTAGAATGCAGATAGGGAAGTCTGCAGTAATTCACAAATTGTTAAGACAAATAGAAGGACGACTCAGTTGAAGATAATGTAACTAAATAGGGTCTTTTATGCAATATCAAAGTAAGCAGGGCAAATTAGGCCAAAACAAGATAATCTCAGTCCTATAAAGCAGAAAATTGATATTTTAAAAAGGATATCTATCTATCTATCTATCTATCTATCTATCTATCTATCTATCTATCTATC
>WNWU01019722.1:0-41791 GCA_012654045.1 Ptyas mucosa
CTATTCTATTCTATTCTATTCTATTCTATTCTATTCTATTCTATTCTTTCTACCCTACCCTACCCTTATTCTACTCTACCCTACCCTACCCTACCCTACCCTACCCTACTCAAGTTTCCATAATTATCTGCAGTAGCAGATAGAGTATTTTTTTTACATTGGAAGGTAGACAATCACACCCAAAAGGAGCCTCTCTCTCATCTGCTCATCTGCTTGGTTTGGGGCTTCTCTTGTGAAAAAGTATCTTGCCCCAACACATTCCTTCCTGGGTTATTCTGAGGCAATTGTGTTTTCCTCCTGGTGCACATGATATCAATTTTTTTTGCAATTCCTACAGCAAGGAAATTGCCTCCTAAGAAGAACACTGTGTATCCTTCCTCATCTGGGAGACTGATGAATTTGCAAAATTGAAGAGAAATGTCCTCTTTGGATGCAGGAAGAATGGAAAGATGAACTCTGCAGCACCAATGCTTATACCATAACTTGACTTGTGCATGGTACAGTATGTGCAAAAACATCAGGGATTCTTCTCTTGTTTATCTAAGCCACAAGAATATTTCTTCCTTCTCTTTTCTTTCTTTACGAACCCTTCAAGAACTGCGTGTCCTCACGTTCCCAGAACCTTTTTCCTTAAATGAAAAAATAGACTAAGTCGTAGACAAGCAGAACTACTGAAAAAGATCAACAAGAAGCCAACGAAATAAATTTCTTGCCATTCCTGTTTTTCCACTTAAGCGCTCCAAAACCGTATTTTGTTTTTTAATTGAATCCTGTAAAATTTTCTGGGCCTCATCTACCGAGGAGGAAAGTTTTCAAACAAAACAATTGAAAACAAACAAACAACTTTCATAGTTAAGTGCCAGATTTCCAAGCTCTCTTTTGTTTCCATTGTGGATCTGTAAAGCAGCTAGGAGTGAAGAAGTCGCTTCTTTGCAACATTGGAAAACATGGCAAAGTATTGCCATGTCTTTTAGAGTTGGAAAAATAGTTGGCCTTTGTGAAATCCCCAAGGAATAGATTATACTTTTTTCCCCCTCTTTAGGCATATCAAATATTTTTAGATTAGTTTCTTCTTAAAATTTCATCCGCTTTGGCATATCTGGTTGTGAGAGGTGGGCCTTCTGAACACCAAGCAGGTAGAGATTCCCATCATCCTCAGCCTGCAGGGCCAGGGAGATTAAGAGGTATAATCTGCCCGGGAAGCATGAAATCATAGCTAGACAAAAATAGTTACTGGTGTGTTTTTCCCAGCCTTGAGACTCTCTGGCTGGTTTCATTCATCATTGATCTCATTTATCACTGTCGTGACTCAAGAACTCATGTTTCCACTTTCTGAGAATATTTCATAAGACGGCTGTGGTCTTCATCCGATCTTCTTTTGTTGTCTGGCGCTCCTGGGGGGGGACCCCCGTTCAGCTAAGGTGGAGGGGGGGGTGTAGGGTTAATATTTTGCTCAGCGAAATGGTGATTTGCTTCATCGCAGGCACGAGACAGTTTTCCTTCTTCTTCATTCCCGGCACACAAACAAAGCATTCGTTTACATAATTTTCCTCTGACTTCTTCCTGGAAATGGTTGGTTGCGAAACGAATGTTGAAACTGGGAATCCAGATAGGGAGAAATGGGGATGGTGGTGGGCCCATCTGGGATGTTGTGGGCATGTTAGGAAGACAGACGAACAAGCTCTCTTGAGCATGCTGAGAGGGAACCAGGCTTATCAGCAGACACCCTTCTCAAAAATGGCCATGTGGAAAAAAAAAAATAAGGACCCCAAGAAGCCAAACGGAAGATAGTGATGGCACCAGCCCAGTGATGAAATCCAATTTTTTTTTACTACCGGTTCTGTGGGCATGGCTTGGTGGGCATGGTGTGGCTTGGTAGGCATGGCAGGGGGAGGATACTGCAAAATCCCCATTCCCACCCCACTCCAAGGGAAGGATACTGCAAGATCTCCATTCCCACCCCACTCGGGGGGCAGCCAGAGGTGGTATTTGCCGGTTCTCCGAACTGCTCAAAATTTCCGCTACCGGTTCTCCAGAACCTGTCAGAACCTGTTGGATTTCACTCCTGCACCACCAGCCCTCAAAAAACTTCTGAAGGCCTCATTAGCTGTCCCAGGGCCCATTTTGCAGAAGCAAACTGGTAAGGTGCCTAAAGAAGAATTCACAGCAATCTTGGCCTTGTTGCTGAATCGCAAACCAAGAGTATCCAGAGTCGTGAAGGAGTCAAACAAGACAATTGGCTCAAGAACTATGCAAAGCGGTGGGAATTTGCTTGCATTATTACAACCGACATCATGACTTTTTTGACCCACAAACCTGGCTGAAAACCCCTTCAAAAGTCCTTCCAGACTCTTGTCTCCTTAGCCAGCTCACTCCAAGGGGCCAACACCCACCTCACATCCATTGATGCCTCAACACTCAACTAGAACCCAACACTCCAATTAAAATTGCAATATATTTTTTTTAAGGACAACAACACGTCATAGGACAATAACAAGCTGATACGAGCCCTCAGTGTATTAAAAGAAGGAAGGTTCCTGACTGCTTCAAAACAAAAGACTGAATTGCATCACCTTCCTAGTTCCACAAAGGTTTTAAAACAATTCTTGGAAAGAGATCAGATCGGAAGGTAGGGCTTCCCTTGGCCACCTGCCAGGTCAGAGTTAATTAAAAAATCATCCTTAAAAAAAAGAATCTGGCAGTATAAGAAGGATCTGTATCGGTCTCCTTTGTCTTAGGGCAAACTTGGCTGAGGAATTCTGAGAGTCCATCAGTCTTAAAGTTGGCAAGTTTGGAAACTATCTTAGGTGAAAGGGGGGGGGGGTTTCTGGCTATCTAACCTGGTTGCAGTCCTGGTTCTCCTTCCGTTGCACAAAACTTTAGGGCAAGGAGGCATCGTCTCCCATGGCCACAGACACCTTGGGATTCTTCAAAGGCCGGCTGGGTGCTGCATGTTTTTTAAAAAATGGGAGAACCCAAGAACTATTTCAGTGGAAATGAAATGAAATTAACTAAATATAGTGCATGTTGCCAAGCAAGGCCTGTTCAACTTTGATTGATTTCAAACAAAAACATCAAAGCAGAGTCAGACTTGATTAGATGTGTTTGTTTGTTTGTTTGTTTCTTTTTCCTTCCTTCCTTCTTTCCTTCCTTATTTCTTTCTCTTTCTTTCTTTCTTTCTTTCTTTCTCTTTCCTTCCTTTTTCTTTCTTTCTTTTTTCTCTCTCTCTCCTTCCTTTTTTCCTATTTCTTTCTTTCTTTTTTCTTTCTCTTTCTTTTCACTTTCTTTCTTTTTTCTTTCTTTCTTTTTCTTTTTCTTTCTCTCCTTCCTTTTTTCTTTCTTTCTTTTTTCTGTTCTTTCTTTCTCTCTCTCTCCTTCCTTCTTTCCTTTTTCTTTCCTTTTTCCTTTTTCTTTTCTTTCTTTTTTCTTTCTTTCTCTTCTTTCTTTCTTCTCTTTCTCTCTCTTTCTTTCTTTCCTTCTTTCTTTCTTCTCTTTCTTTCTTTCTCTTTCCTTCCTCTTTTTCTTTCTTTTTTCTCTCTCTCTCTCTCCTTCCCTTTTTCCTATTTCTTTCTTTCTTTCTTTTTTCTTTCTCTCTCTCTCTCTTTCCTTCCTTCCTTCCTTTTTCTTTCTTTCTTTTTTCTTTCTTTCTTTCTCTCTCTCTCCTTCCTTCTTTCCTTTTTCTTTCTTTCTTTTCTCTTTCTTTCTTTTTTCTTTCTTTCCCTCTCTTTCTTTCTTTCTTTCTTTTTCTTTTTCTTTCTTTTTTTCTCTCTCTGTCTCTCCTTCCATTCCTCCCTCCCTCCCTAACTAATTTATTGGTCAATTTTTAACTTTACACCCCTGTCTTTATTTTGTACAACTCAGAGGAGTTTATATAATGCTCTTCTCTCTTATTTTCCCCACCGCAACATCCCTGTGAAGTGGTTTGCACTGAGATAGTTACCGACTCAAAGTCACCCATTGGCTCTGATGCTTGAGGGAAAACTAGGATGATGGGAAACCACTAGAAATCCCACAATGGGAAGGATTTTTTTTAAAAAAAAATAATCCTGGAAGAAGGACACGGCAATCACTGCCGTTGTCCAGAAGAAGAGATGAAGGTGTCCCTATGGCCATCTGGAGGGAATTTTCCATCAAGCCTCCATCGATGGTGGTGTTTTTGCCAGGAGAGCCCCTGGGGGATGGCCGAGAGCCACGATGGTGGGTGGGATGCTGCAAAGCTCCACCCTTTTGTATCCGCAAGCCAAGTTGATGGATGCACAGAGGGGCGGGGCTTCAACTGCATGGGTGTGGCTCCTGCGCTTAGCTATTCTTGGATGATCCCGAACAAGCCAAGCCAAGCCAAGCTGAGTTGGGCAAGATTAAGACTTGGGAAGCTGACAACCAGGAAATTGCAAAGCTGTAGGCTAGTTTGGCAAGTGAAAGGGAAAAAAATCCAGAAAACAAAAATAAAAAAACCCTTTAACTTCCAGGCGGGAGAACTTGCAGGAAGTGCTCAGGAAGCCCTCCAGGGCAGGGGTGAAATCCAGCAGGTTCTGACAGGTTCTGGCAAACCGGTAGCAGAAATTTTGAGTAGTTTGGAGAACCGGCAAATACCACCTCTGGCTGGCCCCAGAGTGGGGTGGGAATGGAGATTTTGCAATATCCTTCCTCCAGGAGTGGGGAGGGAATGGGGATTTTGCAGTACCCTTCCCCTGCCACGCCCACCAAGCCACGCCCACAGAACCGGTAGTAAAAAAATTTGGATTTCACCACTGCTCCAGTGGTGGCCTTGTGTCGAAGGAGACGTTGAACGTTTTTGCACTTTCCCTATGTAGATAAACTCCTTAGCTAAAGAAACCATGGCATTATGCTGGCAAGATCTGGAGGATAAATTCTTGGAGAAGCCGTAGGAGACAGCTGGATCGTTGCTCTGCCTATGGGAGGTGCATTGAAAAGACGGAAATTACGGAAGCCGTCTCAGGAAAATGGAGGAGTCTCCACAGCTCAAGATGGCGCCCCATTACGAACTGTCTGGAGCCTGTAAGCGATCCCTGAAGCATCAGGTGGGCAGCAGCCTCAGGAGATGCAACATCCAGGTGAGGCACAGGTGGATAACCGTTTAGTGTCATTGCTTTCTGAGGAACCTCAACAACCTCAGGGACATAGCCATGTGGATGGAAAAGGGGTGTGGTTTATTTTAAAAACTCTAACGTGAATCCTCCTTTTAAAGGTTTCCATTATAGCTTCTGTGCAGTCAAGTAATTTAACAACTGGTTCTCTGCCCTAACCGGATTTCTTCCAACAACCAGTTTGCCAAACTGCTCAGAAAGTTAACAACCGGTTCTCTCGAAGTGGTGCGAACCGGCTGAATCCCACCACTGCTTCTGTGTCTTTCTGAGCCTCACGTCACAGTCAAAGGAAGAGCCACGATTCATTCTCCGATTTACAAAGGCAGAAGGGCTGAGGACTGGAAGGCCAAGACACTCCTGGATGAAGAGAGACTCTATAAACCCTTTTCTACCTAAATAAAGCCCCCAAAGCCAGCCAGTGAAGGAAGAGGCTGAAAAATAGCTTTTATCCGTGGCCCGTCAGACTTCTGAACGCAATGTAACACCACAATTAGGTTTAATAAAGTAGACTTGCAGGGCAAGTGTGCAAAAAATTCATGCCGATGTCCTATAATATAATGTTACATACATATAGGTATATGGGAATGTGTGTTTAGTTATTACTTATTTGGGTTTAGGGATTTCTTTTTTCTTTCATTTATTGAGTTATTGAGCTGTATTTTGTGTTTTGAGGGAGACGGGGGCTGCACCAAGGGAGGCTCATTCAATCTCGTGGTACACATGTTGTGCATTGACAATGAAGGTTTGATTTGATTTGATTTGATTTGCAAGGAGTTGAAAAAAAAATCAAGATGGCTTCTGTGCCTGCAGGATGGAAGCCCCTTGGCTTTTCAGATCCTCCCACAAATCCCCCGATGGCCATCCAGATTATCCATGTATTTTTAGGAACTTTTTCCTCTTTGCACCTGAAGGAAATGAAAGCAAGGCAGCCTTTCTACTCTGTGAATTGTCTTTTCCTTTCCTTTCCTTTCCTTTCCTTTCCTTTCCTTTCCTTTCCTTTCCTTTCCTTTCCTTTCCTTCCTTCTTCCCTTCCTTCTTTCCTTTCTTTCTTTCTTTCTTTCTTTCTTTCTTTCTTTCTTTCTTTCTTTCTTCTTCCCTTCCTTCCTCCTTCCTTCCTTCCTTCCTTCCTTCCTTCCTTCCTTCCTCATAGTTGATCTGGTGCAGGAGGTACCTGTAGTAGGACAGGGCTTTGAAGGGCTGAATTTCCTTTGCTTCCTTGTTCGGCAGCTTTCGGTCCAAGAGAATTGCCAGAGGCCTCCAAAGAATACCTTGGAAATCTTCACACTCTCCAGAAATGTTTGCTTATTCTGGCCCCGAAATGTTTCTGACTCTCATTAGAGAGAGAGAGAGAGAGAGAGGAGAGAATATTCCTTCCAAGAAAAGTCCCTTTTAAAAAAAAAAGGAACCCATTTTGTGGGGAGGCAAGAACGCCGAGAGAACGAGCGACTGGTGCCTTCCCTCCGTCCCACGCCAGACCAAATCGCCTGCTGGAAAGTGCAGCAAATGAGGAATGAGTGTTTGGCTAATGCTCTAATGAAAACCATGCCCCAAATCATGCTGAAGCAGCCCAGTTTGCATCGCAGCAGCACCGAATGCGCTCCGGATGCCAAAGTTACTGACGAAGCTGCTTGCTGGGTAGGCGGGGAAGGAGGAGACGGAGAAGCAGAAAAAGAGAGAGGGCTGTCTTATGGAGTTTGCTTCTTCTACAGACGGCAAAGGTTGTTGGGAGAAGAACCACGTTTCTGGACCCTTTTGCCTTGACCGAGTGTTTGAGGTGGGGAACGTTGGCCCTTTTATGACCTGTGGACTTCGACTCCCAGAATTCCTGAGCCGGCCAGAATTCTGGGAGTGGTAAATGAGCCATTGTTCCCCACGCCTGGTTTAAATGGACGGCCTCGCTTCGGCTCTGCCTCCAGCCAAAGTGTGACTGCAAATAAAGTCCATGAAGAAATGAGACATTTTCCTGGCTGAAAATGGAATAAAAGAAGAGATTCACATCAAGCCAGGCCATTCCAGACGCACCAGGACGGCTGGGGAATTCTGGGAGTTGAAGTCCACGCATCTTAAATTTGCCAAGTTTGAAAATCATGGAAATGGGCTTGCTGGACTCGGTGTCCAACATACCCTCCTGATCACCACCACGCTGGCTAGGGATGATGGGAGTTGTTCACTACCCCCAAGAAGAGCAAGTTGAGGCTTCTAGTTCAGGCATGGCTGCTTCTGGAGACCTTCTCAAGAACTCCTCATCGAGAGGCATTCAACTGGAGCCAATTATTCTGGAGAGACTGGATCTGATGACCAAAATGGCCGACCGTAGCTCCTACGATTGTGGGAAACCAATTCCTGGAGACCATTTCTGATGGATGTTCTCAACCTTTCTCGGGCCTTCAGTTGGATAAACAGTCTAATTTTTACTCCTTTCATGTCCTTTGACATTTCCTCTCCCTTAGATTGTGGCAGGCTTTTATTTTTCAGGATGGTTTCTTCATGCTGGAACTTGTATGGATCATTGATTAACTAGAACAGACAAGTAGCCTAAACATTTTTGCTGTCGTGTTTCTCATCTTCGAAATTTCTGCTGTAGCCCAAGTGGAATAAAGCCTGGTGCCTCCAAGGAGCAGCGTCTCAAGCAGTAATTTCTCCCCCCAATCTTTCCTTTCCTAGGTGGGCTACACCAGGGGTGGGTTCTAACCGGCTTTACTACCGGTTCTCTTTGTGCGTGCACTTCGCTCCTGATCGCCTCTTCTCTCCTTGCTTTTATTTCAGTGGTCATGTTCCATCTTTTGTGTAAATCAGAACCGAGGTACGTGATCCTTTCAACTTTTTCAAAGAGATGGGTGTCATAAATATCTCTTATTCATGAGCTAGGTAGAGATGGAAGCAACCTCATGGGAAAGTGGCAGAAAAAAAGGGTTTGCCAGGACATGTTTGGGCCAGAGTTAGGCGCAAGTAGGAAAAAGGCCACCGTTCGCTTCATCTTATTGGCGTTTGGTTGGAAGTCAGGATGAGCGTACTTCAGAAATTGGATGCCAATGTTTCTCCTGGAAGTTATACCTCCTGGAAGCCAGCCAGGTGTTTTGGGCAGTGTGGCTGCATAGTTATATAGAAGCAACTACATTTTCTTATTTCCTTTTTGTTTCTTTTCAACAGTTGAGGTTTCTGCTGGGTTCCCACAAATCTTTCTATTTCTCCAGCTGTGTGGGGCAAAGGGGGTGTTATTTTCCTGAGAGGAAACTTTGCAGAATTGGAAGAATCCTTCAAAAGGTGGACCACTATCGGTTTCAAAATCTTCTGAGGTTCCAAATGGGAAAATATTTAGCATGCGTTCTGGGAGGCTGGTTTTTGCTATCCTCAATGTTAGCCCTCTTGGCATTCTCCAGATGTGCAGAACCTTCATTTCCCATCATCCTTTGCAGAAAAATAAAACTAACTCGGAGAAGCCTGCTTCCGATTAAGGGGAGCTCTGATCAATAACATTCAGCATGTGAACTCTTGATAGAAAGATCCATAAAATTGAAAAATACTTTTTGATTGCTGACTGAGCAACATCTTTCTTCATCGTGAAAAGCACCTTTTGATCTCCAGATACAAAGGAGCTTTTGAACTTTCTTTGACTTCCCATCCGTCTTTTGAAACCGTACTGTGCGTAAATCTGCCTTTCGGATTCTCTGCTATCCAATACGGCAGGTGAAACTTCTAAAATAGAGACATTTGCTCCTGCCTCAATAGATGGCTTTATACTCAAGGTGTCAGGGTTCCAAGTAACACCCCCAACGAAAGAAAACTCCGAGGCTTGAGTTTCCTCAAAGTTCCATTTTATTAAAGAAGTCATATTGGCACATCTGGGAAAACCCGAATCTGAAAGCTCCCAGGTTTTCCCCACCCAAAGGAAAGTCCAAGTCCCTGCCCAAAACCCACGAGTCCATCACATGGTCCAATCCAAGCACCGTCCCAACTGGAGATGCCTCCCAGTTCCAGCCTTCCAGGTGCAGGGCAAGATGTCCTTGACTCTCTGAGAAAGGAATGTTATTTTGACTACATATCACCCGTGCTCCATACAATCGCCCCTCCCAGTTTCCCACAGTAGTAGTAAATGTGGCAGGCCTGAAGATCCAACAGAAAAAGATGGCTTCCAGGCCTGACATAAGGTTTCTCCACACCGGGAACTCCCCCACTACCAACAACTGAGGAATGGAGGCTTAAAAGAATTCAAGTGGTTTGGGGGTCTCTATGTCTTTGCATTGTCCACTGTCAACCTTAGCATTGCATCCCATCCATGGGAAAGCTGATTGCACCAATCCCTGTTTGTCCTCCAAGCTGGCTCTTTTCGGTGGCTACGCAGGGATCCTGAGACGGTTCCAAACAACCGTCTTCCTTTATAAGAAAGAAAAATAAAATAAACTACTAGGAATGCTCTTCCCCACCCCATCTACTTCTCTTACGTATCTGCTATGAAGACAAGAAAAGCCCTTTTCAAGCTCAGCAGACTCATCGTTAGAACTTTCAGGGAGAAAGTTAGATTTACAGGAGGAAAACCTCTGGAAGCTGTTCTCCTTGGCATCCATTGTCCCTTCTGCCTGCCTCACAGAAAGGCACCACAGAATCCTAGGACTGGAAGGGACCTCAGAGGTCTTCTAGTCCAACCCCCTGCCCCAGGCAGGAGATCTTACTCCATCCCAAACAAATGTCTGTCCAATCTCTTCTTAAAAACTTCCATTGTTGGAGCATTCGCAACGTCTGGAGGCAAGTCGTTCCACGGATCCATTGTTCTCATGGACAGGAAATTTCTCCTTACTTCTAGGTTGGATCTCTCTTGAATGATCTTCCACCTGTTATTTCTTGACCTGCCCTCAGGTGCTCCGGAGAGTAGATTTACCCCCTCTTTTCTGTGACAGCCCTCAAGTACCACACAAACTCTTGAAAGCCAGGTAGAAAGAGTCTCACATAAACTCAGAAATGAGTTTGTGAAAATTTTGCTCTCTAGACAAAACAAAACAAAACAAAATGAAGGAAGAAAAATAGTGTGCAACTTCCTGATGTTGGAATGGTTGTGGGAATGGAGTGGGTTTCAGGAGAAGGAGGAAGATGGTCTAGGAGGAGGAGGAGGAGGAGGAGGAGGAGACACTTTCTGAGATAAAGCATAAAGCAGAATTGTAGCCCAAAACTGTTGGGCTAGTTGTCATTTGAGTAAAGTTGTGTGAGGGCAATGCGAGATTTAGCACAACAGAGCCAGGAAAAAGTTCTTACATTTGGAAGAATCTCTCCTATAACAGAGTTTCCTCTCTTAATGTTTCCCTTTTATTTTTAATTCAAAAATATTCGTGTTGGCCTCTTGGCCTCTTTGATCTACCTAGAGTTGCTGTTTTTGCCTTTGTTATTTTTTTCCCCCCTTCTTCTTCTTTGTGGCCTTTTTGTGGCTTCTCTATCCATTTCCACACTTCAGCAAAATCGCTCCTTTTTTCCCACAAGGATGGCAGTTTTCATGGGTAAATGTCACCACCGGAAAAACTTCCTTTGGGATCTGGTTTTCCCTGAGTGTTACTCAAGGTTCAAACTTGGCTTGTTTCAGTGCTCCTCTGAGATCGGAGCTGTTCCCCAGGGGTTTCATGGGCATTCCAGTGGCCCCCGTTTTTAATTCATCTATTTCCAAGTAGCGTGTGAAACTTCTTTACATTAGCTACTATAGTTCTTGCATGTTACATGAGGTACGACCTGTAAAATGGAGTCAGGTGCTGAGCCACACGGCGGTCTGTACCCCTACTACGTGCCTTCCCATCACTCACTTTTAATGCTCGGTCTCCCCACAGGAGAACCCCCGAGTTCTTTGCATTCTTTTGTCCCATCCAGATCTGCAACCAGACAAGATATGAGCACCGACACAGAACAGCATCAGAAAAATATGGATTAACAGATTAACAGAGTTGGAAGGGACCTTATAGGTCATCTGGTCGAACCCCCCACCCAAGCAGGAGACCCTACACCATTTTTGACAGATGGCAGTCCAGTCTCTTCTTGAAAGCCTCCAGTGATGAAGCTCCCACAACTTCTGAAGGCAACTTCTGTTCCACTGGCTGTTTGTTCTCAGGAAATTCCTCCATATTTCCAGGTTGAATCTCTCCTTGTTCAGTTTCCATCCATAATTCTTTCTCTGGCCTTCAGGTGCCTTGGAAAATAGCTTGACCCCCTTCCTCCTCTCTGTGGCAGCCCCTCAAATATTGGAAGACTGCTATTCTGTCTCCCCTGGTCCTTCTCTTCACTAGACTTAGCCATGCCCAGTTCCTGAAACTGTTCATCATATATTTTAGCCTCCAGTCCTCTCATCATCTTGGTTGCTCTTCGCTACACTCTTTCTAGAGTCTCAACATCTTTTTTATAGTGTGGTGACCAAAACTGGATGCAGTACCAATTGATGCTCAGTTTCCTCTCATAGGCATTGTTTGCAAGCAGGATTATGTCCCCGTTGATGGATTCCTGCAATGCCCTCTACAAGGTGTTATCTTTGGAGCATGCTGGAAGCTGTAAAACGTGGGTGGTAACCATGGAGGGACTGGGAAAGGAATGGAAAGGAGAGGAGATCTAAGCCATCAAGAGACGAAGGACGGAAGGAGATTCTGCGGGCTGCTGATCTCATAAATTGCAACTCAGCTCATGTGGAGAAAAATCCACAAAGAAGCATTTCAAGCCATTCAAAGGTCTCCACCTTCATGATCTCAGTATAAATGAGGAACGGACACTCCTTGAGTGGTTTCCAAGATTCTGGTATGTATCAAGACAAGCATTAAAGACACCTCCCTGAAATGGGTGTAGTTCTTGGTCTTGCCAGCTGCAGGAAGCTTCCCCAAGATTAGGTTGCTAGTGGATCAATCCCACCAGCATAAAATAACACCTAATTGAGAGTAGTTGGCTCTAGTGTCCAATCCAAAGGGTGGTTCTTATCTTTAAGTGTTATGGACACAACATGGGATGGGCCAGACCATAGAGGCCTTCAGAAAGGACATCTGAGAACCTCTCCCTTCTCTGGGATGGCCTCCACGGAGTGAATTCTTTCTCCCATGGAGATTCATGCAACTCTAACTCTCCTTGTATTTTGAAGGCAAGTTGAAACTTTTTGATTCCATCAAAATCCCATCAAGAGTTGGCTATTTTGCCCAATGTATAAGAAAATAAAATGATGAGTGGTGAGACATGACTTCATTGCCCACATAGTCAAGTGACGTACTTATGTAATAAGGTTATGGTACACTTGTTATAAGTGCCACAGCTGCATTCTCAGGGAACTGCTGTGAATGGTTTAAATACATTTCAGAAGCCAGGGAGTGATGGTCCTGAAACTGCTATGAATTCACAACTCTCTAGTGTGCTTTTTGCCATCTCTTCTGGTAAGGTGGGTGGGTTACTAGGCAACACAGTATCAACAGTAGAGACCTTCAAATTTCTAGGTTCTATCGTATCTCAAGATCTAAGATGGACACCTAACATCAAAAACATCATCAAAAAAGCACAACAAAGAATGTTCTTTCTGTGCCAACTCAGGAAGCTCAAACTGCCCAAGGAGCTGCCGATCCAGTTCTACAGAGGAATTATTGAGTCTGTCATCTGCACCTCTATAACTATCTAGTTTGGCTCTGCAACCCAACAAGACAGACATGAACTTCAGAGGATAATTAGAACTACAGAAAAAACAATGGCTACCAGCCTGCCTTCCATGGAGGACCTGTACACTACAGGAGTCAAAAAGAAGGCTGGGAAAATATCTGCAGACCCCTCGCATCCTGGATATCAACTGTTTCAACTCCTACCCTCAAAACGAAGCTATAAAGCACTGCACACCAGAACAACTAGACACAAGGACAGTTTTTTCCCGAACGCCATCACTCTGCTAGACAAATAATTCTCCCAACACTGTCAAACTATTCACTAAGTCTGCAATACTATTAATCTTCTCATCGTTCCCACCACCCATCTCCTCCCACTTATGACTGCATGACTGTAACCTTGTTGCTGGTATCCTTACGATTTATATTGATATTGTTTTCTGATTGCTTATTTGTTCCGTATGGCTATCATTAAGTGTTGTACCTTATGATTCTTGACAAATGTATCTTTTCTTTTATGTACACTGAGAGCGTATGCACCAAGACAAATTCCTTGTGTGTCCAATCACACTTGGCCAATAAAGAATCCTATCCTATCCTATCCTATCCTATCCTATCCTATCCTATCCTATCCTATCCTGTCCTGTCCTGTCCTGTCCTGTCCTGTCCTGTCCTGCTCCAGAACAAGTCTGGAGAAAGCTGCTTATTTACCATTTGCTATTTTTTATTCCGGTGTATAGTAGCAAAAGGGAAAAAGATACAGAAAAAGAAAAATCTCTCCATGTCCTTAAATATCTATGGAGATTCTCCGTCATCCAGATCATGATTGTCTCAAAGGTGCTTTTTGAAGAGGCAACTGGGCTTTCTGGTTTTTCTTTGAAGACGTTTCTTTTGAAGACGTCAGTTCAGCTGAAGAAGCTTCTTGGATGAGAAGCAAAACGTCTTCAAAGAAAAACCAGAAAGTCCAGTTGCCTCTTCAAAAAGCACCTTTGGGATGTCCATGTCCTTCTTCCCAAGTGCAACAAGGGAGAAGGCAGGTGAGCTTAACACCAACACTTCCATCATCATCATCAGTTGTCAACAGATGAGCTCCAGAGGGGACCATAGGATGCAGACAGAAAAGTCAAGATGATGTCTCCAACAATGAGACTGAAGCTCGACCCATTCTTAGGTGCGTCTCATGGGGAACACCATAATCACTTCCATCTTGCCTTTTTTTGACCATACCCTGAAGATAACTCTGGATTCCTACCTACCAACCTTCTTCTCTTGTGTCAAGAACACTTGAATGAACTCGGCCAGGCAAAGCCGAGCCACAGCACTCCTTCCTTCCATGAGGATTGTCAGTCAATGCCGCAAACTCCACACAAATGAACAATGCAACCCAACCATTATTAGGACCGGAATCATCATCATTATCATCATAACCATCATCATCATCACCATCATGTTGGTGTTGGTATCAGTTTTGCTTTCATCATCCTTAAGAAATCAATAAAAGTACATAAAATCATTGGACACGCAGGGTTGATTGGTTGATAGGACAGAAGGACAACTTACTAAGCGTGACTGTCTCGTTGATTCTGAAGCTACAGAGGACTCGATCCACATTCCGGGCATGTCGGAAGCCATTTCCTGTCACCACAACTTGGAAGGATTCTGAAAGTAAAGAGAAATAATTTATTGGAGAAGAGCATTAGAGGGTTTTTTTTAAACCTCAACTTGATTGATTAGGTGCCATCAAGTCAATCTTTTTAGTCCTAGTGGCCATCTAGATGTCCTTCATGATTTTAAAATAATTGCTGATTCATTAAAATTACAATTAAATGATAATGCAAGATGAAGGAACCTGGCTCAGGCATTTTATTAATGGATTGTTTGATTTTATTTGTTTGACTTGACTCCCAGCTTTCTATCAACCGGGAAAATCAAGATAACAATAGAAGAGACTCTATGTAGCTCAGAGTTGGACCGTGGACTCCTTGGTGCTTTCTGAGCTTGGTGGTTCTCTTGCAGAAGTTTTGTTGAACATGAACGTGGCCTGGTAATGAAACATCTGCAGGCAAACCAGCAAGCTCAGAGAGCACCAAAAACTCCACAATTAAGCTAACTCTCGATTTATTTTTGGGGGGCAGTCATCTTAATTTAGGTCCTGAGAATGTGGCAGAATATATTTGGGCCCAAAGAGATGTTAGAAGACGACAAATAATTAGCAGAGGCAAACTTGAATAAGGCTCAACAGAAACAGAAGTCCTCACAAATGCTCCCGAAATGTGTAAGAGGATCATTTCGGAAAATGATGTAAATGACCTCTTTATACAGTCCATCTGTTTGTAGCTGTTTTCTTCTAGTATCACAGAAGGGATTTGAGAGTGGAGTTTGAGCAGTAACCAACAACAGAAATATATATATATATATACATATACATATACATATACATATACATATACATATACATACATACATACATACATATATATATATATATATATATGGTGATATAGTCTTAGGATACGATTTTATCTCATCATCCTAAAAAAGACAATGAAAACATTTTTTAGGAAGAAATTCGTGGAACACTTAATATTTTGTAAAACCTCGGTCCAATATCATGCCTGTGATGGAATGTCACTGGGAAAAAATTGGTCTGCAGGCGAGAGGTTTTAAGGGTTTATTACCCTTAAGAAAGAAATTGAACATTTTGGGGGAATTTGGGAGAAACAACTACGCAATGTAGAACTTGGGTGTGTGTGTGTCTGTTTTAGTGCCATTTCAATCATATTTGGTCCAACACTAATTTTGATTGAACTTTTGGCCCCGTGTGCTTGAAATTTGAAATTCGTACGCTTGAAAGTTGCTGGGACTGAGAAACATGGATCCAAAATCACGTTTTCCGGTCCAAGGAGCATCTGCCTTTCAGTCAGGGGGCGAAAAGCACAGCCAAAAGAAAGCACAGAAGCCTCTAAATGCCCCTAATGATCAGTGGGATAAAAGGGATCAGAGCCACACCTTGTGAGCTGCTGCTGTAGGGAAAAAAGCCTCGGAAAGTCAGAAGCAGCACTTCTCTAAACAGCTTCTGCCCCGCAGTCAGCAAATTCTGTCTGTGCAAGAGTGCTTAAAACAAAAAGAATGATCAGGGAGCAAGCAAGGATGACTTCCAACGCTTTGAAGCCGAGTGACCCCGCTTTCTGCTGAATCAACATTATCTCTGATGCTCAAGAGCCATCGCCCACTCGCTCTCTCTCTAAATCCATGCCTTGGGGGCAGGAAGGGGGGGGCACGTCTCCTGCACTGTAGCTGCACAAAGCATACGAGTTGACTCAGGAATCTAGGCTCTGCTCCAAGTCTCTGGTTGCTTTCATCCTAAAGGTGCTTTTTTTTCCAAGAAGCAGCTGGACATTCTGGTTTTTCTTTGAAGACGTTTCACTTCTCACCATCGGTGAAATCCAATTATCTTCGCTACCGGTTCAGGAACAGGAGCGCATGGGAGTGTGCGTGCGCTATGCACAGAGCCTTCTGCACATGCGCAGAGGGTCAAAAACGGGATGTAATGATGTCCCGATGGGTGGACAGAGCCTCCCGCCGCCGGCGCTACCAGTTCGTGCGAGCCGGATAGATCTGGCTGGATTTCACCGATGCTTCTCACCCAAGAAGCATCGGTGGTGGAGGATGGTGGATGGTGGAGGATGGAAGGATTTATATTCCTTGCAGACAGTTGGTTATTTGCATCCTTTTGGAGAGTCGTTGAGGCCACCTGGACATTTACCTGTGTCGTCAGGGTCACCTGAGTGGTGCAAATGAGTGTGGAGCCTCTTTGGAACTGCTGAAAGGACTGTGTTGTAGACTGGAGATAGATGATGTCGTATCCTTCTCTCCCCTCTGTTGAGAGAGGGCTGTTCAATTTGGACATAGATGGCCTCTTTGGCCCATTCCCCACCATGAAGAAGCTTCTTGGATGAGAAACGAAACGTCTTCAAAGAAAAACCAGAAAGTCCAGTTGCTTCTTGAAAAAGCACCTTTGGGACAACCATGACCTGGAGGACAGAGAACCTCCATAGACAATTCATCCCAAAAGTTCAGCTGCACAGCATCCTAAGAAATTCCCCGGGTTCAAACTGGTGAGCTCATTCAGGGAAGCGTGTAGCCAGGCAGAAGAGACAGACACCCATCCTTTGCAGAGAAGAGGAATAATCCCCATCTTGTTATTTCAGCATTTCATAGATAAATAGGGGTTTATCAAGACAACTGATTAGCGAAACGGGAGTGAAGGCATCAAGGACCAGGACATCTCGATCAATGGGAGGTTTGGTGACATTCTTGACTGGTGCACGGGAATGGAGTCTGCTATCATCCTCCATTCTCAGGTGGCTTTCTTTCATTGGACCATCCTATCTCTAGAGTCAACAGCCTCTCTGGTTTCCCAACTGAGTCCCAAGGAGGACCTCTGAAGAGGACTTCTGACAGATGCAGAAGATCCCATGAAGGTTCAATTAAACTGATTTACTGCTATAGCCTATGCACGAGAACCTTCTTAACTAATGGTGAGCTCCTGGTTAGTTAGATAAGGGTCAACAGAATTCAAGGGGGGAATTGGACTTACCCTGTTTCTCCCAAAATAAGACATTATCCCCTGATAATAAGCCCAATCGAGCTTTTGAGCACATGGCAATAAGGCCAAGTGCTTATTTCAGGGTTCAAAAAAAAAAAAGACTGGGTCTTATTTTCGGGGAAACATGGTATCTCTCTCTCTCTCTCTCTCCCCTCTCCCTTATTATCCTCCCTCTCCCTCTTGCTCTCCCTCCCCCTCTCTTATCAATTATCTATCTATCTATCTATCTATCTATCTATCTATCTATCTATCTATCTATCATCTACCCTGTTCCTCCAAAATAAGACATCCCCTGATAATAAGCCCAATCGGGCTTTTGAGTGCATGGCAATAAGGCCAAGCGCTTATTTCAGGGTTCAAAAAAATATAAGACAGGATCTTATTTTCAGGGAAAGACGGTATCTCTCTCTCCCCCTCCCCTCTTTCTTATCAATATCTCTCTCTCTCCTATCTATCTATCTATCTATCTATCTATCTATCTATCTATCTATCTATCTACTCTCTATCTATCCATCTACCCTGTTTCCCCCAAAATAAGAAATCCTGTGATAATAAGCCCAATTTTGAGCGCATGGCAATAAGGCCAAGTGCTTATTTCAGGGTTCAAAAAAAATATAAGACTGGGTCTTATTTTTGGGGAAACATGGTAGTTTGCTTGTGGCTATGTAGGGTTAATCTCTCTTTTCGCTCCACTGCCGAGGTTCTGCCACTCTTCCCACAAGTTCTTTGTGGGTCTGTTTCAGTTCAAGCCAGTGGCACCACCAAGGGGAAGTCCCACCTAGGAAGAACGATCGAAGAATTTCTTTTTCCTGAAAAAAGTTTAGAGAACTCATCCACCCAATTTCTCCACCCCAAAAATCAGTGGAGAAAAAGCCACTCGTGCCCAGCTTCAAAGCCTGCCATACTTGTCTGAGCAAGAGGGAAGAAGAAAAGGCCTCAAGTGTAGGATCTCCAAAATTCAATATCCCAGGGATTAAATGTTCCCCAGAAGGCCCATTTTTGCCTTGACATTCTGGAAGGGGTTTAATAGTTTTCCCAAAGAAAATCTTCTGGAGCAGGAAGTATTTTGTGGTGTTTTTCCAGACACAGAGCCATGGTGGGAGGGAAGGGGGTGGAACTTTCCAGCCTGTTTTGGGGTAAAGGTGGAAATGAGTGAAGAAAGAAAGAAAGAAAGGAAGGAAGGAAGGAAGGAAGGAAGGAAGGAAGGAAGGAAGGAAGGAAGGAAGGAAGGAAGTTGGTACTGCTGAAAATCAGCATTTTTGCCACTGAATTTTGGCTGTATAATATGAGGATAGGTCCATAATCACAATTATGTGGAGTTGGAAAGGATCTGTAGCGGAACAGCGAGCTGAGCTGGAAGGCAGAGTTAAACGTGTCACAAGTTTGGAGTCATTGTGTTGCCACAAGAGATATAAGTCCAGTCCCCCACCATGAATTCCATTGACCCTTATTCAGTGCCATTCATTGAACCATTCATTGACTAGATTATTGTTTCTAGGTAGCAATAATATACTTTTTTTTTTTTGCTTTGAACACAACAAACATTTCTGGTTATTTGCAGCTGACAGGACCACCATGATAATCTGGTCCAACCCCTTGCAATATGCAAGAAAACTAATTAAATCTTCCCAAAAAGTGCATATTTAGTGCCTTGTTCAAATCCTCCAGCTCAATACTTGAAATCTATGAACTACAGTTTGCCTAGAGGGTTTTTTTTGGACATTATTTGCAGTAAATTAAAAAGAATTCCCTTTTGACCTCCAGTAGTATATCTCTAAATGCAACAAAGGATACCTTTTGCACTTAAACTCAGCAGTCAAAATATTGAGAATAGTAGCTTAACTGTTGCAAGATGCTCACCCAGACTGACTACAAACAACGGCACGGCAAAGTAGCAACAAACCGTGCATTGGAATACCTGCAAGAAGTACCAATTGCCTGCAAGCAGGAACTGGTGGGACCACTAAATAGATAAAAGCGATAGAAAATACAGAAGCTTAAAGTGATGTGGGTCTTTAGAATTCATACAGTCAGCACCTGTCACAAAACACCCCACACTGTTGATAAGAACTGTTGATAAGGAAGACAAAACAAAAAAAGTGTAGATAGTGAATGTTGCAGTACCTGGAGATAGCAGAATAGAAGAGAAAGAACTGGAGGAAATCAGGAATACAAAGACCTGTAAATAGAAGTAGAACAACTGTGGTAAAAGAAAGCCATTGTCGTAGATAGCCTTGGGTGCAATCCCAAAACAACCGGAGCACCACTCGAATACCATGGGTGTTGACAAAATCACCATCAGTCAATTGCAAGAGGCAGCTTTATTCGAAACAGCTTACATCCTGCAACCGTGCTGTGCCTTGAACTCCATCCAAGTATAACATCTGCCTATCCCAGATCCTTAGGAAGGACTCACTCCGTAGGTGGACAAAAATGCCAAATCCAGCCTAAACATGGACGTGGCTGACTGTCCATCCAACCAACCATCATAATAATAACAACAGCAAAACAGCAAAGGGACTACCAGCTTTCGGGTCAATTTTCTAGCTTTTAATTGTAAAGTTTTGGCATCGACGCATCTGGGAAAAAGACCTAAAATTCAAGTAAAGGAACAAAGTAGATCAGAGGAGCCTGGATTCTCTGATACTTTAAAAATATATCGGGACCAGATTATTTAAAGGCGCTTTCCTCTTTTGGCATCCTCTAGAGCAGTGTTTCTCAACCTTGGTAGCTTGAAGATGGGTGGGCTTCAACTCCCAGAATCCCCCAGCCAGCAGCGCAGATGGGAGTTGAAGTCCACCCATCTTCAAGCTACCAAGGTTGAGAAACACTGCTCTAGAGGTAGACTTCATCTCCCAGGGTTCACACAAACAGAGACCATCAGCTGGAGATGGGACTTCTTTCCCCAGATGTTCTGCCTGCTTGGCAGATGTTTTCCTTACTGTTTTACTGGCTCCCACCACAAATGCCGTCTGCTGAATTTTGGGGATGTGGCTTCCCAGATTCTTTTAATCTGGGGGAAAAAGCACCATTCTGACTGCTATTTTCCTCCACTGTAGAGTTTTCTGTGTGGAGACCTGATTTCACATTCAAACATGGTCCTGCTGAGAACCTAAGACCAAAACTCTGTACGTGCACTGGAGTTTCAAAAATGCCTATTACAGCTTCTACTTGTTCTGGGTTCTCGAGGGTACAACAGCAGCGTTCATCTGCTCTTTTGGCATGTTTTTAGTAAGTGGGTGTCCACTCTGAAGCTGGCCTGACTGAGTCCACCTTGGAAGCTTCTGTGTTGGCACACTGGAGTTGAGGGAGAGGGAGTGGGGAATAGAGATAGCTGGGATTTTGTAGCCAAAACAAAATAGTTTCCCCTGAGAACCAAGGACATTCCCACAGGTGGCTGAAGAGAGGAGGAGTGAAGTTTCCAAGCAACTGGACAGTACCTTGATTGGACCATGTGACTGGTTGTTTGGGAAAGACAGGAAAACTTTTAATTAGGTGAATACCACGGGAAACTTTAGAGTCGGTTTTCACCAGTCTGTGCCAATATGATATGTCCAATAAACCTGTTCTTTGAGGAATCTGCTTTCCTTGGAGTTCTGTTTGCTATGGGCGTATTACTTGGAACCCTGACAGTGGGGGATTTAAGATTTCTATTCATCCAAGATATCTACTCAGTTCTACACTGAAAGTATCAGCTAGTTTCCATCCAGGTCCTTCCAGCCAAACAAGGAAATATCTGAAAGGCCATTAAAGCATCTGAAGATAAAATAAAAAACCGAGAACAATCGAATGCATAGTTTTGTTCATTAGGACCTTGGCCAACCCTTGGATGAGAACACGTTTTAATAAACAGAAGTCAGTTCTAGTTTGTGGCCTAAAACCCCCTCTAATACGAGAGATCCTATGAATTGTGCTTTTCACATTTTGTAATGCAGTTCTGGAGTCCAACACCAGATGCCAAAACATTGGAGAAAGAGTTAAATTGTGAATTTTAAGGCAGTTTTGTTTTAGATTTAGAATTTCAGACCTGGGCTAAAATTGAATGGACCAGACTGATGATTACACACCAAATAAATAAATAAATATCAGCATGGACTGAACAAAGAAAGCTTAATCTATTGGTAGAGCGTAAAATGGGTGGGTCAGCATTCTTCATCGCATAGCTCTGTCTGCAGACTTTAAAAAGCCTGGGGAATGAACTAAAGTGTGTTTCTCATCTAACATGTAAACTCGCTCCCATTTATATCCAGAATAATTAGTAAACAATTGGCGGAGCCCATGAACTCTGAATAACTCAGTGATTCTGCAGAGCCTTCGTCTCCCCAGCGAGATGTTAGATGTTTAAATAAGCCAACGGGGACCCTGAAGGGGCAAAAGCCAGCCGACTGGGGTGGATGCCAAGGTCTGTTTGCCAGCTGCTGTCCAGGGAGGCCAACTCTCTCCAAAATAAAGCAGGTTCTTTTTTTCCCAGTGAATCTATGCCAGAAAAATGAAATCAGAATGTAGGAAAAAGAGAAAATAAGCAGTCGAGGTTTTTTGCAGGAGAAGCTGGAATAAGCCTGAGGTGCTGAGTGTTGTGGTCTGCCAGCAGCCTGCGGTGCTGGCAGAGGAGTCGGACAGTGAGGACAATGGGCGAGTCCTGGAGTCAGGGGAAGGCCCAGACAAGGGCTCTGAGTCGGAGGCAGGAATGGGGCCAGGGCCATCTGGGAGCGATGCGCGGACTCCGGAGCCTCCAGAGGCATACATCAGAGAGGCAGAGGAACAGGGGGAGCCTGTTCCTAGTGCGTGCATGCGAAGAGCTGACAGAAGGCAAGAGCAGCTAAAGCAAAAAGGACGACTTGGGAGTAAGGCCAGGAGATGATTGGCCCATCCCAGAAGGCTTAAAAGAGTCCTGGTGGCGCAGTGAACTAATTCACTGTTATTAAGATCAGCTGCTTGCAATTACTGCAAGTTCAAATCCCACCAGGTTCAAGGCTGACTCAGCCTTCCATCCTTTCTAAGGTAGGTGAAATGAGGACCCAGATTGTGGGGGCAATAAGCTGACTTTGTATAAATATACAAAAGTATGAAGGCTATTGCTTAACGCACTGTAAGCCACCCCGAGTCTCCGGAGAAGGGCGGCATATAAATCAAATTTTTTAAAAAAGAAAAAAAGAACAGCAACGGCTCTTGGGATCTTTGTAGGAAAGCAACATTGCTACAGTTGTTTCTTGTCAGAATCTCTTGCTTCTGAACTTTTGCCAAGAAAAGCCATTGGCAGGGTGCCAAAGAAGACAAAGGTTGGTGATAAGGCCGAAGGACTGTTTATGAATAATTTGTTTTGGAATTAATTTGGACTAAGCTGAGAATGAAGTAATTCTCAGCTGTTCTAATAAAATATGTTTGTTTAGGACTGATTTGTGTCTGGTAATAACTACTTGGGCCTAGGTCACAACACAGAGGTGGCTAGAAGATCTCTTCAACATTGATTCATCCCTGTACATCTTTGCTCCTAGGAAGTCCACTCTGAAATAAAATTCAATCTGGTAGTTGGCTCATTTCCAGCTTGCTCCTGTTCCTACATCTGAAGCCTATCTAGAAAACAGAGAAGTTTGCCTCCATTGCAAATGTGGAACTCCTCAGAGGACACGTGTTGAGTAGGTTGATGGGACCCTCTACGCCTCAAAAAGATATGAGATTTTCTGACAATGAGAACAATTAATCAGGGGAAACGCTTGCCTTCAGATGTTGTGGGTACTTCATCATGGAGGTTTTCGAGAAGAGACCAGACACAGTCTTACATATTCCAAGTAAGATTCCTGAATCCAGTTTATCCCTCTTGCTCCCAATCCTTTGGATGTGGAATTGGTGGCCCCATCCCCAATCCTGATATACCTCCCAGCAGGGAAACTAGAGTTTGAAAAGGGACAAAGCCAAAATGGACGATGGTGAGATCTGAACTTTTTTCATGTTTCAAACATTTAGGAAAAGCACAGGAGAGAGGAGATTCGGGATGGAGCCGAAGTAGGGAAGGAGAAAACCTCCATCAATTGGCCTCCCGATATCTTATAAATGAGATGTCAGAGCCCATCTGCCCTCAATGAAAACCAACCCTAAAAATAGATCAAATCAAGATTTTTTTTCTTCATGCAAGCAGACAACCAACAGATGGAATTTTCTGGCATTTTTGAGCCAAGGAAAAATTCCCCCAGAGTGCCAGAAGACAGCTGACTCCCTTCTTCCCTCCGGGATAAAAAAAAACAAACCAAGATGCCATTCCCCAAAGCAAGAAAGGCTGAAAATATTCCATGGTAAACTCACCGCCTGCACAAATACTGGAAGGCTTTGCAGCAAGGATTTCAATGCAAGATTTCTTCAGAATCTAGAAGGCGCAAGAAAGAATAACATGGTTTAACAACCTTGTGTGCATCCAGATGGAGAATTCCCGGTGTCACTCAAAGCTGGAGTATCTTAACGGCTAAACCAAAAAGGACTCATGTTAGAGGAGGCCAAAAGTCAAAAGACCTGAAGAATGGAAGGTGAGGTCCCATCCGTTCTGCATCTTCTGCTTCAAGCCCTATCAGGAATGGTCAAAGAAGGTACAGGACCTTCCACCCATCTTCTGCTCCCAGAAACACTCAAAGTACTTTCCACACTGCAAAATATTTTGCATACCCAACCAGGAGAAGATGGGCTTACTTTATTACCCCAGGTTCATGGGGGAGCAAGGCCAGAAAGGTTTCCAGGAGGGTCTTCAGCTAAGTCAAGACGGGGACTGCAGGAAAGTGAGCAAACCCCCAAGGCACAGATGAGGCTTTGGTCATCTAGCTGTGACCCCTTTTGACCTCCCCTTCCCCCCTCCATGCCTCTGGCAATGGGGAAAATGCAATATACTAATTGCAATGGATGTGTGGACTTCAACTCCAAAATTTCTGGAAATCTAAAAACTGTGAAATCTAAAAACACCGGGCTATAGAATGGGAAAGGACAGGAGAAACTCCAGGGCCTTAGAGGTCCTGGACCAACAGCCATCCATCTGGACAACGAATGAGGAGAAGAAGGCCGTGCGATGAGGGTAGGGTTGACGTGAATGGATGGGGATTTTTCTTACCCATTTGGCTCCAAAATATTATGAAGACTGTCCTGTTCAGGGGGCGTCATGTGATAAAGAACAACTCAAATTTTAAATGAAAGTAGAGGTGGCCCTCTACTTACGACAACAATTGACCCCAAAATTTCTGTTGCTAAGTGAGACATTTGTTCAGTGAGCTTTGCCCCACTTTTATGACCTTTCTTGCTACAATTGTTAAGTGAATCACTGCAATTGTTAAGTTACTAATATGATTGTTAAGTGACTCTGATTTTCGCATTGACTTTGATCCTGGGATGCTGCAACAGTCGTAAGTGTGAAAAATGATCCCGAGTTCTTTTTTTCAGTACCATGGTAATGTCAAACGGTCACTAAATGAATTGTTGTAAGTCAAGGACTTGCCTGTACTCTGGAGCAATTCCCATCTCCCAACCTTCAACACTTGTGTGCAGAAAATGCAGATGAAACAATTTTTTTTTTTTACAAAGTCTCCATAAAAGGTCGAGAATAGAAGAAAAGTAGCAGATTTTTCTAACTACCGTGTTTTCCCGAAAATAAGACCCAACCAGGAAATAAAACCCTAGCATAATTTTTCAGGATGCTCGTAAATATAAACCCTACCCCCAAAATAAGCCCCAGTTAAAATCATCAGACACTTTTAGTACCGCATTTTCTCAGAAATAAGTCCTAATGCATCCTTTGGAGCAAAACTTAATATAAGACCGGGTCTTATTTTCGGGGAAACACAGATATCTAAGGCCTCAGGAGTACCTTTAAAAGGAGAAAGAAAAAAAACAGAAACAATTAGGCAGGATGAACAGGAACTGCTGGGAGGGGAGCCAGCCACACAGAGGGAAAAAAATGCCATTGTAAGGATCAACAGCTTCCATCCCATATTGAATTCTATGGTTTGGTGCAATATCGAGTTTTCAATTTCAGTTATATAGAATGTAAAAGATTATGTTTGTGTTTTTATTTTTATAGTTAGAATGTACACTGAAGATGGCATTTAATTTTGTTGGACCATGGGCAATGACAATAAAGTAAACTAAACTAAACTAAAGTTGGGCAACCAGCAAGCATTCTAGATTCTCTCTAGGCTCCTGAGATGTGCCTAGGTGTGATTTCTCCAATCAGGCTTAATCCTTATTTATGTTATGTTCACTCACAAAATTAAATCTGGTACAAATCTTCAAGGCCGAGCCAGATGAAATCCAGTCTGAAAGATGCAAATCACCACAGGGGGAAAAAAAAAAGAATTTGGAACTTTTGTTTGGAAAAGCAGGACATAAAACTTCCAGCAAGAGGCATCTCTGGTTTTGAGCCACTGACCTTTGAGTGAGTCACAGCACAGAGACTTCCGTTGCTATTCTTTGGAGTAGCCAGCTAATTTTATTTCCGTGGTCCATGCATCCCCCCCCCAATCTCATTCCAGCTGATTCTTTTCAAGAAAAAGAACGGGAAACTTCCCAGGAGAAGGATAAAGGGATCTAAAGTCCTGTTTGGATTCTGCAAAAAGGCATGGAGGCGTCCATGCCTATTTTCTGACGTTTTGCAGAGAACCAGAGACAACCCGCAATGACATCAGAATAATGGCACCGTGGCACAATTGAGTTTGCTACATAGAACTCGCGGGACACAAGGATGCCATTTGCGTCATCGGCATGATCAAAGGGCCCCCCATGGTGGCAGCTGCCAGTGGGGCTAGTCCTAGATGCAATGAGTCCCAGCTCAGTAGCAATGGTAGCATCTTTTGTTTGAAACATGAAAGAAGCACCATAGCCTTGCACTATAATAGCAATAGCACTTATATACCGCTTCACAGTGCTTTCCAGCCCTCTCTAAGCAGTTTACAGAGTCTGCATCTTGCCCCGCAACCATCTGGGTCCTCATTTTACCCGCCTCAGAAGGATGGAAGGCTGAGTCAACCTTGAGCTGGTCAGGATTGAACTGCTGGCAGTCAGCAGAATTAACCTGAAATACTGCATTCTAATGGGAAGGGAGGGAGGGGGGGAGGGAGGGAGGGAAGGAAGGAAGGAAGGAAGGAAGATAGCAACAGCACTTAGAGTAATATACCGTTTCACAGAGTTTAACAGCCCTCTCTAAGTGGTTTATGGGGTCAGCCTACTGCCCACAACAATCTGGTTCCTCAGTTTACTGACTTCGGAAGGCTGAATCAACCTTGAGCCTGGTGAGATTTGAACTGCCAACTTGCAGGCAGCTGGCAGTCAGCAGAAGTAGGCTGCAGTACTGCACTCTAACCACTGCGCCACCATGCAGTGGTTAAAGGGTTCTAGCCTGAGTTTTCTGAGCACGAAATCTTGTGAGTTACTGCTGGCAATTGAAGCCGTAAGAAATGCAGCCAGCGAGACAAAAAGAAAGGAAATACTTCTTGAATCTATTAGGAACAGCTGTAGAGAGAATGCAAGTCTAAAAGTCCAGAATATTTTTAGGTTCTCACAATACCTGGTGCCCTAGCCACATTTGTATGTTCAGTTAGAAGAGATTAAAGGGGAGAGGGAGACAGAGAGAGAGAAAGAAAGAGAGACAAAGAGAGAGAGAGAGAGGGAGGGAGGGAGGGAGGGAGGGAGGGAGGGAGGGAGGGAGAGAGAGAGAGAGAACAAGGTTCCTGATCCAGAAAATAGGTTACAGTAAAAGTGTTTGTAGCTGAAAGGATCAGGAACATAACTTCTATCCCTGCTTTGTAAATGAATGTCCAACATCTTGGGTTGGAAAGCAATTAGCTTTCTTTCCTTGTAGTGGGCTGCAGCAGTGGTGAAATGTAAAACTTGTTACTACCGGTTCTGTGGGTGTGGCTTGGTGGGGGTAATGTGACTGAGTGGGTGTGGCCAACTTTTTTTTTTTAACCTTTAAAACTATTTTTTCTACAACCTCTTCGGTCAAAAAGATGCTTTTAAAAGTAAGGGAAAAAAAGCCTCTGATGATCGCGCGGCTCAGCTGGGATCATCAGAGGCTTTTAAAAGCATTTTTTCTACAGCCTCTTCAGCCGATCATCAGAGTCTTTTTTTTTTTTTACTTTTAAAAGCATTTTTACGGCTGAAGAGGTTGTAGAAAAAATGCTTTTAAAATTAAAATGATCTGATGATCGTGCGGCTCAGCTGGGAATGGGGGGTTGGGTAGGGATTTTTGCTACCGGTTCTCCGGACCACCCTCTGCCATCGCTACCGGATCGGGCGATCCGGTCCGAACCGGGAGCATTTCACCCCTGGGTTGCAGATATGCTGACATAGGGATGCAGAAACTCCACAGTGTCTTTGTTTGGCTTGTTTTTCTCATCTAAAAAAATATTGTGGGTGAGGAACCAATAGTCTTCCAAAATGGAAGGACGCTTTGATTCCCACCATGGACGAATGGCTACAGAAGTTGATGAGAGTTGGCAGAGAGGGTTAAATTGACCGTTTTGATTAAAGAAAAGAATATATAAGTACTTTAATTGCTACGTGGAAACCACTTCTGGACTTTGTGCTCGAGGTGGGGGGGGAAATGAAACTTTGATTTTGGGTTTTACTGATTAGATTGATTTGTGGTTGTAGAAATGGCTAGTTTATATTATTAAGGAAAAGTAAAAAGTTGAGGTCCAATGTTAATGCTTTATTCTACGGCTGCAGAGGGAGTCGGAAGTCAACGCTTCCTCCCCTCCTCATTTTTCTTTCCCCTTCTCCTCCCCGCGGTGTCCCCCTATTTGCTTCTGTATTTTTGTATTTTATTCTATGATCTAATGAAATGCTTAAAGTCAAGGACCACGAGTCTTCCAGACATTGCCAAAATGCAACTTCTTTATCTAACAGGGAAGCAAAACTGGGAATTTCAGGGATGTGACAAAGCTCTCCATCCTGGTGATCTAGGGAGCTTCCTCCTGGCTTAGTGTCATTGATCCAAGCTTCGCAGAAGTTAAGTGGGAAGAATTCCAGAGAAAAACCTGGCTGGATCTGATCTGAAGAGGCTATGACAATGGAAGCCGAGTTCTTGTGCACCTCAAGGATTTGCTCTCCCAGGAAGGAAAGGCTGCCTGGGGTTTATCAGCAGTTGTTGAAGGCAGCATAACTTTGCAAATACACAGAGATAAACGCCACTCAGAAAGTGCCTGCAGAACGTCCGATAAGTCCTTGAGTTACGACAGTTCATTTAGTGATTGTTTAACCTTACAACGGCACTGAAAAAAAGTGACTTACGACCATTTTTCACACTTACGACTGTTGCACCACCTGCACAGTCCTCACATTTGGAAGCTTGGCAACGGGTTCATATTTATGACGGACGTAGCCTCCCTCGGTCATGCAATTCCCTTCTGCGACCGTCTGACAAGCAAAGTCAACGGGGAAGCCAGATTCACTCAACCACCATGCGACTAATTTAACAGCTGCACACTTAAGAAATGTAGCAAGAAAAGTCGTAAAAATGGGAGAAACTCACTCAACCAATTTCTCATTTAACAACATAAAATGGTGGGCTCATTGTAAGTTGAGGACTACCCGTATGTGAGGGTCCTTCAGTAGAAGCTATAGAGAAAGGTTCAGGCCAGGGGCCTCTATATGTGGGGTCAAAAAAATGTCAAGGTGTTGGTTTTGGTTGAGCACTCATGGATGCCATCTTTTAACTTTCTTTCTGCAGCTGCCCCCGAATCAGGCTCTTCTCTATTGCCCTGTTTTCCCCAAAATAAAACATCCCCTGATAATAAGCCCAATTGGGCTTTTGAGCGCATGGCAATAAGGCCAAGTGCTTATTTCAGGGGTCAAAAAAATATAAGACAGGGTCTTATTTTCAGGGAAACACGGTATCTATCTATCTATCTATCTATCTATCTATCTATCTATCTATCCATCCATATCTATCTATCTATCTATCTATCTATCTATCTATCTATCTATCCATATCTATCTATCCATCCATCCATATCTATCTATCTATCTATCTATCCATCCATCCATCCATATCTATCTATCCATCCATCCATCCATATCTATCTATCCATCCATCCATCCATCCATATCTATCTATCTATCTATCTATCTATCTATCTATCTATCTATCTATCTATCTATCCATCTATCACCCCTCTCTCTCTTATCAATCTCTCTCTCTCTCTCTCTCTCTCTCTCTCTCTCTCTCTCTCTCTCTCTCTCTCTCATCTCTCTCTCATCTACACTGTTTCCCCCAAAATAAGACATTATCCCCTGATGATAAGCCCAATCGGGCTTTTGAGCGCATGGCAATAAGGCCATGTGCTTATTTCAGGGTTCAAAAAAATATAAGACAGGGTCTTATTTTCGGGGAAACACAGTAGCTCTTCCAGAAGGCCTCACACTGATACCTGGAATCCTCTATTTAGATCTAGCAATAACAGAAATGGAAGGAAAGATCTTAGCTCAGGGCTGAACTGCACAGTCCTAGGTGCTCTCTGAGCTTGGTGGTTTCCTTGCAGATGATTACCAAACTAAGTAACATCATCTGTGCTAGCAATGACAAAAATATTGTGGAAAATTGGCAAGACTCACTAAGACAGTACTGTACTTCCCTATGTTGGGTGAGTTGGTTTCAAAAACAAAGTGAGATCCAGAGCTTCGTAATGGTATAGAACTCCCCCAGCCCTCTGAATCAAAGCCGCGCATTCTCTTTGCTTTTGCTAAATAATTCCTGAGCATTTCAGAACTATCCATTCAGCCCAAACTTCTCTTCCACTCGGCCAAGCCATTCAGTTTAGTGGCTGCTACCGGTTTCTTTCCAGGAGGCCCTCGGATATCCCAACGCTGATAAATATACTATTTCTGGCAACAACAATGCTAATTTCACAAAGTCATGAAACGAGTACAGCGGTAAGCAAGACTTACGGAGTCTATGATTCCCTGGAGAGCTTCAAAACCATCATTCACAGGGAAGACGTGATCCTTGCTGTCAGCGATTCGAGCCAACTGGTTTTTTGGGGGGGGAAAAAGTGGGTCAGCCAACAAGGACGCAAGGAAACATTGGACACACACAGTCAGTCAAATCCCAAGAGGCAGATGACCATTGCGCAAGAGGTGGAGACAATCATTTGTCAAGCTTTGTTGGCATCTCTCTCCCTGTGTGTATTTTGTTTCTTCCACACTCATAATTTTTCTCGGGATTTGCACTCATCACAATAGGAGGATTCTAATTTCTCCAAATACAATAGCGGGGGGGGGGGATGAGGATTAGCAAAACCCCTCTTGAAGCAGAGACCTGCAATATAATAGGAGAGTGTTTTGCAACCTCAACAATTTTCAGATGTGTGGACTTCAGATCCCAGAATTCTGCCTGGGGAATTCTGAGAGATGAAGTCCACATCTACTTAAGCTGCTGAGGCTGAGAAAAACTAGGGTAGGATCCTGGCTGAACCTGGATCGTAGTTTAAATTATTACAGGAGGATGAATCCATGGAGTCTTTAAAAGGTAACTTCCAGGCTCTTTGGCAGCTGCCTAAAACCAAAATTCTTTCCAATCTAATTCTCAGAGTTTTCTTTAGCAAGATTTATTGGAATACGAGGAATGGGGTTGTACAAACTCCAGCAGCTGAACAGTTTCCCACTGAAAGACATTGGATCGATTTCATTTTTCATTTATTTTTCATTTTCTATTTCTTTTTCTTTATTCCAGTCATCCTGTGATCTGTAGAGATGTCAGAACTTTTTCACAGGAAACGGTGCAGCTGGCTGGTTGAGTATCCATCTTCTTTATCAGCCTTAACTCAACCTACAAGGTTCCTGTTCTGAACCTTTACGGCAAAATTGAAGACACAATTTTACCATCGGCTTCGAATGTATTGTGACATCCTGATGTAGACCACAGTCTTGGGATCTCCTGTACTTTCACCTAAATTCAAACCAATCTGATGATGCTCAGCTTTTCAAGTGCTGTCAAAACTGTGTGGATGTGTCTACTTACATGGGCTTTATAGTTAAGGAGAAACACCTGGAACCAGAAATGGTGTCTATTACTTATTGTTGGTTTCCTTACTATACAATGGGGTTTGGATGGGACCGGTTAATTTTTGGTTACTATTATGCTGGCCTGTAAGCCCAGAGAGATGAAGCTGGAATCAGCCATAAGTCATAAAGGGCCCATCGTCCCCCCCACTCCTGCTCTAGAAGATGAGGTGATTTGTGAAGAGGCCTCTGCATGGGTAATCCAAAAAAATCAAGATGGCGGCCATGTCACGACAGGAACGGATGTTACGCCTGTCGAAAAGGGTTGAGGCTTTGATTCCATAGTTCTAGCTGCTCCTTTGACATTTTGGAGCCACGTCCTGCAGGCAGTCCTGTTCTTCTCACTCCCTTGAAAGCAATTTCAAACGAGACTGGAAGCTGTTCCCCTTAAAGCAACCCTTGCCCAGATGCAAGACGATTGAAAATTACCTGAGTTTCATTGAAGTCCTTCACACCGACACAGTACACCGTTGCTCCCAGCTCACGGGATCGGTTGGCCTTGAAAGAGAGGACGAAAGATTGGTTGCACCCCAAACAGCATAAAGAAACAATGCAGTCTTGGATGGGGCTTTCCAACTACCATTTTTTCTCCTGGCCCATCTCACCCACCTACCTGCCATTTCAGCAGGAAGGAAAAAACCCATATCCAACCTGGCTGAATTTGCCTTTCTGTTTGGGATGTAACCCATAATTATGAATTAAAAAAGAGTCCCGGTCTGAGGGAAGGAGAGGGGGACACGGTTCCTTCATCTTTGTGTCAGGTTTCCTGACCCTCCTTATGTAATACAGGTAGTCCTCTCTTCACAGTCTCCAGTTCCTAGTCAGGTGCCTTAACCACCACACCAAAGGAGCTATGTCAAAATATCTCTTCTAGGTCCCTTTCCCCACGGAAGAAACGTCTGCTTGCCTGCCTCCCTTTAAAAAAAAACAAAAAACATTTCAAGCTTATTTTATTATTTTAGCTGGCAGGGATGGTTGCAGTTTGGGGTATGTTTGTTTCTTCCCCGGTCCTGCTCCCAATTTTTCCTTTTTTCCTGCTTGACTACCCAACTTCTGAAAATAATAATAATAACAACAACAAATACTACTACAACTACAACACGATAAAAAGGCGAAAGATTTATACGATAAAAAAGTTAAAATAAGTAAGTAAGTAAGTAAAATAAAATATAAAATAAGTAAGTGAAATAAAATAAATAATAAAATAAAATAATAATAAAATAAAATATAAAATAAGTAAAATAAAATAAATAAGTAAAATAAAATAAAAAAGTAAAATAAAATAAAAAAGTAAAATAAAATAAAATAATAAAATAAAATAATAAAATAAAATAATAAAATAACAAATAACAAAAATAACAAAAATAACAAAAATAACAAAAATAACAAAAATAACAAAAATAACAAAAATAACAAATAACAAATAACAAAAATAACAAATAACAAAAATAACAAATAACAAATAACAAAAATAACAAACAAATAACAAATAACAAATAACAAATAACAATAAAATAAAATATAAAATTTCTCTCCTCGTGCTTCTCTTTGAAATTTTCTGACCAGGGAAGCTACCATTTGCTGTACTATACTTCGCAACATTCTTGGAAATTTCTTTTAAATGTAAATTTTTTTTTAAAAAAAAAACAATGATTGCCAGGAGCTTCTTCTCTTGAACGGAAACGAGGGGGAGGGAATTCAGTCTTGCCTTTTCTGCATAACAATAATTATGACTTTAAGAAGAGGGCTAAAATTACGCGTCTCACAGCCGACGACGTAAGCCTTGTTGTCCCGCGTAAGAGGATCAATTCCCCAGCATCCTAAAAGAAGACGGGGTGGATAAATCCCCTTGGAATGCTTCAGGCAGGGAGGATGGATGGGCCGCCTGTAGCTTTCTGCAATCTGATGCCCTCCAGATGTGTTGCAGACGAAGAATTCCCTGAAAGCATCTGGAAGGCCTCGGATTGGGGAAGGCCAAGTTGTGAAGCTCTCTACACCTCCCTTCACCCCTGTTGCTCTTGATAAGGCTTATTTTTCAGAACAAAGCCAAGTTAATGTGCTGGAGCCCAATTAGACCTTTTTCTAGAATTGTGGTGAACAGCACCGAAGATTCGCGTTACCGAAAAAAATGGCCGTATTTTTTCGGTTCATCCTTCTAAAGATGTTGCGATGCATCTACTGTATCCTGAAGTATTTAATTTTTGCAGTCAGAAATGAGAGTTGAGGGAAGGGAGCAGCACAATTTTCCTTGGAAAATTCCCTAGGCCAACGCCGGGAAAGAAATTCATTGGGTTTATATTTCATGATGTGCTTTCTTTTAATGCATGCTTCCCAGAACTGGGGGGAGCGCACACAAAATGGGGACTGGGGGTGGTGGTGGTGGGGCAATGAAACAGAATCTGGTTGATGGGAGGGAAGAAGGGAAGAAGGAAAAAAAAATACAACAACATTGAAATAAATAGATTTGCCTCCTCCAACCCTTGCAAAGTGGGGATGCAGAGATGGGGATGCAGTGCATTGATCGGGGAGGTTGCATCCATGATGTTAAAAGACATGAAATGCCCTGCAAACCTCTGGCTCCCCCTCATCTAGGATCACCTCCCAAGAGGATAGCCAATTCATCTGCACATTTTGCTTTATTTAAACGTTTACGTTCTGCCCTTCGAATGCATTTCCTTGCAAAACGAGCGTGGGAACTGTCAGATTGTGGCTCCGAGCTTGTCTGGGCAAAGTTCTCCCGTTTGCAACGGCCTCCAAAAATAAAGGCGAGTGAAAACGACATGCCAGTTGTGAGCCTCTGAGGTAGACAGACAAAACAAATGTCTGCAAACATGTACACCCCCTCTCTCTCCCTCCCTCTCTCCCTCCCTCCTTCTCTCTCTCCCTCTCTGTCCCTCTCCCCCTCTCCCTCCCTCTCCCTCTCTCCTTCTCTCTCTCCTTCTCTCTCTCCCCCTCCCTTTCTCTCCCTCCCTATGTCCCTCCCTCTCTCCCTCCCTCTCTCCTTCTCTCTAACCCTCCCTCTCCCTCCCTCCCTCTCCCCCTCTCCCTCCCTCTCTCTCCATCCTTCTCTCCCTCCCTCCCTCCCTCTCTCTCTCTCCCGCCCTCCCCCTCCCCCTCCCCCTCTCCTTTTCTCTTTCTCTCACCTCTCCCTCTCCCTCTCCCTCCTCCCTCTCTCTGCAAACCCCAGATAAATGAACATGGAGAATTCATTCCTTTCCTTTCCTAAGAAACCCCAAGAAGTAGAAGCTCTGGGCTTTATTTGCAAAGGAGAAGCTGTGCCAGCCTCCTCTCCCACAGAAATGCTGAGACCAAGAAAGAGGTCATGGACATTGTTTGATGGAGGTTTCAACAGGAGTTGAGATTTTAAAACCAACCACCTCCTGGAGTTATAGGAGGGACACAGTCCCCCCTTCCCCATGGGCGGAGTAAGCGAGCGACGACCGGACCAGAGACCGGTTCGGGGGCATGGCCAGTCAATGTTATTACCGGTTCTCCAAACTACTACAAATTTTTACTACCGGTTCTTGCGAACCGGTGCAAACCGGGAACAACCCACCACTGCCCTTACCTCTCGTTCAGAATAGAAGAAAAAGTCCTCATGGAGTTCTCCATCCGTCAAGGCAATAATGACACTGGCAGTCCTATAACCTGAGGAGGGAAGGAAGCCAGAAGTAGAATTAATGGTCAAGGACAACGGAACAACCAGCTGCCATCTTCTTCTTCTACTCAAACTCACTTCCCCACTCCAGGGGAAGGTTACTGCAAAATCCCCATTTCGTCCTGATCAGCTGGGACTTGGGAGGCAGATGGTGGCGGGGCCAGTCAGAATTTTTACTTCCAGTTCTCCGAACTACTCAAAATTTCTGCTACCGGTTCTCCAGAACTGGTCAGAACCTGTTGAAACCAACCTCTGACCCACATGCACATTTCATAGGAAAGCAGACATCATTCAGAGACTCTGGAGTGAATATAGTTGCTTGTTTTCCAACAAAATAATTGAAAGATACAAGGACCCTGGTTATAGTCATAAGTGGGAGGAGGTGGGTGATGGGAACAATGAGAAGATTAATAGTAGTGCAGACTTAGTGAATAGTTTGACAGTGTTGAGGGGATTATTTGTTTAGCAGAGTGATGGCATTCAGGAAAAAACTGTCCTTGTGTGTCTAGTTGTTCTGGTGTGCAGTGCTCTATAGCCTCGTTTTGAGGGTAGGAGTTGAAACAGTTGATGTCCAGGATGCGAGGGGTCTGTAGATATTTTCCCAGCCCTTTTTTTGACTCGTGCAGGATACAGGTCCTCAGTGGAAGGCAGTTATCACCTATTCTGCACTTACACATTAGGTTTTCCCTGCCTAAGTGCAAGAGCTTTTCTTACCAATGAACTGCAACTTGTTGGATAATTGTTGGATTCAGCTCTTCTACCTTGGCACCCGTACAATAGCCCCACAACTTAGCTGTGATCACATCTTTAAAGAATCCCTATTTTTTCTTTTCTTTTCCCGTGTGCTTATATGGACGCGATCTGATTAGAGAACTGTACATTCCCATCAGGCTGAACTCTGCCTCACCTTTTATTAAAAATTACAGACGGGATGTAGAAGAAACAATGAAAAGCTGCTGTTTTCCCCAGAGTCGTGCCGTGCCTTTATTCGTTTTCCCAAGAATACGAGCCAGCCCCTTGGGATGGCTTTAGGGCAGGACGGCCCCTTCACGGAGAAGAGCCAACCTACGATCATCCCAATTACAACATGCCATCCGCAGAGGAGGCAGAATTGCTGCCCAAAGCTGTTCTTATCACCCCAAGATTGTTAGCGTGATGTGAGCGCAGCCTGGGCTTGTCCGTGGTCTGGCTTCCAAATGATCACATCACCGCGAAGAAGCAATTAAAGTTAATTTGGTTGCTGCTGTCAACCTGAGTCATGCGCTACATGCTCAAGTTAAGATGCTGCTGTTATGAAAGCAAAGATAAGAATTCTGTCTGAATGTCCCCAGTAATTATCAGTCTTTGTCAAGTATCAAAAATTGCTACAGGGAATTTTCTACTCTGGAGAAGAGCAGCTGGGTATCAAATGACTGCATTTTCCAGAGAGGGCGATGATATATTAGGCGGGGAACAGAACAGGAAAACAGAGTCGGAAGGGACCTTGGAGGTCTTCTAGTCCAACCCCCTGCTTACACAAGAGACCCTATACCATGTTTGACAAGTGGCTGTCCAATCTCTTCTTAAAAGCTCCCAGGGATGAAGCTGGTGGCAACCTGTTCCACTGATTAATTGTTCTGTCAGGAAATTCCTCCTTAGTTCTAGTTTGCTTCTCTCCTTGATTAGTTTCCACCCATTGCTTCTTGTCCTGCCTTCAGGTGCTTTGGAGAATAGCTTGACTCCCTCTTCTTTGTGGAAGCCCCTGAGATATCGGAAGGCTGCTATCATGTCACCCCTAATCCTCCTTTTCACTAGACTGGACATATCCAATTCCTGCAATCGTTCATCATCTGTTTTAGTCCCCAGGGCCCTAATTATCTTGTTGTTTCTCTATACTTTTTCCAGAGTCTCAACATCTTTTTTCTAATGGGTTGACCAAAACTGGATGTAGTATTCCAGGTGTGGCCTTACTAAAGCTTTATAAAACGGTATTAACATTTCACGTGATCTTGATTCTATCCCTCTGTTAATGCAGCCTAGGATTGCATTGGGCTTTTTCGGCTGCCGCAGCACACGGCTGGTTCATATTTAAGTGATTGTCTAAATAGGACGCCAAGATCCCTCTCAACAGTGGTGAAATCCAATTTTTTTTACTACCGGTTCTGTGGGCGTGGCTTGTTGGGCGTGGTGTGATGAGCGTGGCAGGGGAAGGATACTGCAAAATCTCCATTCCCACCCCACTCTAGGGCCAGCCAGAAGTGGTATTTGCCGGTTCTCCGAACTGCTCAAAACTTCCACTACCGGTTCTCCAGAACCTGTCAGAACCTGCTGGATTTTATCCCTGCTTCTCGCAGTTACTGCTATTAAGTCTGGTTTTAGCTAATCTGCACCTGTACTGTGCTTGATTTAACTGTGTTAAATGAGGGGTGCAGGATGGAGGGGAGGAGCAGGAGCATCGGAAAGGAGTCAAAAGCATCCCAAGAGATACGAAAAGGGGATCGAGCTTGAATTACACAATTCTGGTCATCATTTTGATATGTTTATGATACAGGTTGCCCAATGTGTATGCTTTATTTTTGCCAGATGACTTCCACAGTTTTTATAAATAACCCAAGATGATGAACATATCCAACATAACCTCCTCCTCTTATTTTCCACATAACAACTCCTCTTTGGGGTGAGTTGGGCTGACAGGAAGTGCGTCAAAGTCTCCCAGCTGACTTTCATACCTAAGGCAGGATTAGAACTCCCTAAAAGGATAAATATTTAATTATTCATATAACTACAGCAGCTCAAATCGTACTTGCGCAAGCTTGGAAAATGTCCACTATTCCCACAGACTGTGCAATAATCTGGAAAATTTTCGATTGTGCAGAAATGGACAAACTTACTTTAGAATTAAACAATAAGGAAGACTCAGAATATTACTTAACTTGGGATAATTGGTATCAATGGATAGAAATTAAAAATAAGGAATGTATAGAACAAAATAAGATATAAAATGTGATTAAATATGTCGATTAAGTAGGAACATATGGGAATAAATGAAGAAAGTTAAGAATTAAGTACTGTCAGAAAGACGTTGAATTGTATAATTATTATGGGTGTATTTTTGTTATAGAGGTATTTTAACTTGTATTTTTGGATTTTAAGTGTTAATAAAGGTTTTTCAAAAAAAAAAAAAAAGAACTCCCAGTCTCCTGTCTCCTACTAGACCATAAAGGCAAATAATAGAAAACCCAACTACTCAGATTAATCTAGTAAACAGGATTTTAACATTTTAGAAGAGGATTTAAAAGCAAGCAAGCAGGGAAATGAAGTGGACGAGTTATGCCCCATTGCTGTTAACGTGCTTCCATTTCAAAGTAGATTTTTGGGTTTTTGTTTTTTTTTAAGAAAAGCCAGAATTGCTGATCAATCATCTGCTTATGTGGGTAATGTTTAGTTTGCTCCATGGTGGATCTAACCAGGGGGTTTGTCTTAATAGCAGCATTTTGAATTCCAAGAAGGTATCAGAAGCTATATTTTCACTCTGCAGATATGCGAGACCACAGAACCAGCAATCAAACTTAAAATTCTCTAATGTCTGTGCAGGGTTTTCCCGAGTGAAAATGTGGAAGGAAAAGCAAAAATGAATGAACAGAGTTGTGTTTCAACAGCTTCAAATGTTATGGAACCCGATCCAGTGGAGTTTACGTCTGAGTAAAAAAAGAGATGAACGGCATAATTTCCCTGGTCTCAAACTTCCACTCAAAAACAGTTAGTAACCCAGTACCATTGAGGCTTCCAAAATACAGTCATTCACATTTAATGTAGAATTTTATCACACTGCCCTTTGCAATAGTTAAGATGCTCTGATAACATTTCCGGACAACTCGTTTTCTTTAACAAAGATTCCTGGCAACCTTAATAATAAAAAAAAGTTTTAATACTTGCACATTCAGAGGTTTTATTACTTCCTGTTGTTCCCCACGGAGAAGAATTAGCGCTGGATATCCTGCAACTTATTTTCTTAGAGTCAATTTTGTTAATTGCTTCTACCTTTCATGTACATGTGGCTGTAGGTCTAGGTGCTCATTTAATATCAGAAGAGCACTACAGGGTGTCCTTGTCTTACGACCACAATTTCTGTTGCTAAGAGAGGCAGTTGTGAAGTGAGTTTTGTCCCATTTTACAACCTTTCTTATCACCATTGTTGAGTGAATCACTACAGTTCTTAAATTGCAACACAGTTGTTAAGTGAATCAGACTGCAAAGCTTGTCAGAAGATCCCAAAAGGGGATCACATGACCCTGAAACCATCATAAGTACATGCCAGTTGCCAAGTGTCCAACTATTGATGTCCCATATGGGGATGCTGCAAGGGTCATAAGTGTGAAAAACAGTCGTAAGTCACTTTTTTGATGCTGTTGTAAGTTTGAATAGTCACTAAACCAACAGTCGTAAGTCAAGGACTACCTGTATTATGTACCAAGAGGGAAATAGATTGAATCACTGGGTTCAAGCCACAGACCAGGAACTCCATTCTGAGTCTGCAGAGAAACTTCTCTGTCCTTCTAACCCCAGTCAGTCGGTGAGCAAAAGATTGTCCCCGCTTTTAGAATAATTACAAAGATCACTTTAAATCGTATTTTATTTCAATTTCATTTTAAATCGTGTTTTATTCCAATTTCATTTTAAATTGTGTTTTATTCCAATGTAATTTTAAATCGTATTTTATTCCAATGTCATTTTAAATTGCTTTTATCAATTATTTTAGTAATCATTTGTGACTGGAACTCTGCACCCCTGAATTGGCCCAAGGGTTCATCAATAGAGTAAACTCAACTAATGAGCAAAGAGTAATTGCCACCCACTTTATTGAACGCATTCTTACCTTGAACATTTTCGTGGTAAATTTGCTCACTGGCCTAAAACAGAACCGGAGAGAATGATTAGGATATAAAGTACGGATAAAGTTTAGCTTTAATCACCCCTGCCAAGCATACGGTGCCACATGGAGAAGATGGGGAAGAGATGGGGGGCAGCGGTCCAGCCACAGGGCCAAGAAAAAGTCAAGTTGGACATTGTGAGTCCAGAGGTGGTATTCAACCGGTTCGGACTATTTTGGGCGAACCGGTAGCAGTGACTGCTGGCCCCGCCCTCCTGCCCCGGGGTAATGCTGTCCTATTTAGCCACGTTTTCGAGGCTGGGCGCATGCAATATTCATGTGGTAAGAATATTGGACACCCACCAGTGATTGTGACCATGTGATTGGAGCCCCATCCCATGGGTATCTTCTTGCGTGGACAGCAAATCAAAAGCTGGCTGGGGCTTTGATGGCATGGTGGCAACCATCGTCTCGCTGCCTTTCACACACCTACTTCCTGTAGACACTCCTGCCCAGTCTGCCCTCTGCCCGTAGCACCCACAGCAAAACCGAGACTCCATTTCTTTGCTCTTATTTACCCTTTCAAATCCTTCGTGCATGTAGGTGTCTCCTCCTGGCAAGACCTTCTGGAGCTCGTCTAAGCCTTGACGGATTTTTTCCCTGGAGGAGCAGAAGACACCGTCTTTGGTTAGAGAGAATGTAGATAGAGATTAACAGAGTTGGTAGGTCATCTGGTCCAACCCCCTGCCCAAGCAGGAGACCCTACGCCATTTCTGGCAGATGGCAGTCCAGTCTCTTCTTGAAAGCTTCCATTGATGAAGCTCTCACAACTTCTGAAGGCAACTTCTGTTCCACGGGTTGATTGCTCTCACTGTCAGAAAATTTCTCCTTGTTTCCAGGTTGAATCTCTCCTTCATAAGTTTCCATCCATTGTTCCTTGTCCTGCCCTCAGGTGCTTTGGAAAATAGGTTGACCCCTTCCTCCTCTCTGTGGCAGCCCCTCAAATATTGGAAGACTGATATCCTGTCTCCGCTGGTCCTTCTCTTCACAAGACTAGCTATGCCCAGTTCCTGCAACTGTTCATTGTATGTTTTAGTCTCCAGTCCTCTAATCTTCCTGGTTGCTCTTCTCTGCACTCTTTCTAGAGTCGCAACATCTTTTTGATAGTGTGCTGACCAAAACTGAATGCAGGATTCTACATCTTACTAAGGCTTTATAAAGTGGTATTAGTACCTGCTACAGGCAAGATAGTTATGCCGAAGAAGCCACAGCTCTGAACTCTCCCACTGTCTACTTGAAATAAAAACGTTTTGCAATGCTGTGGTGAGAGAGAAATGTTGAGGAAAACTATTATTATCTCAAGGGAAGACATTGTTTGGAGACAGCCAGGACGGTGAGATGGCTGATAACTATTTTGCTTTCTAGGCATGGGAAAAATTCTCTTTCTTAGGACTCCCGTCTTTTTTTCTTTCTCTTTATTCTTTCCTGCCCCTCCCAACGATAACAGGGCCTGGCAACCTCCATTTCCAGAGTCCTGAGAAAGTCTAAGGCTAGGAAAGGGGGGAGACAGTTGGATTTCCCCCCCCTGAATGTCACCATTCACCAATATCTGCAGAAGCACGGATTTGGGTCCATCCGTTGCAGGTGCCAACAAGTGAAAAAGTGTCAGATTTGCCCACATCTGCCCTTCCCCCTCCCTCCCTCCTCCTCCTTCTTCTCTTACTCTTCTAATGCTACTGCACTAAAGGATGGAACCCTAACTTGTGAGGAAGAAGGTAAGAGAGACAAAGGCAAGGTATTATATTTAGGGAGGAAAAATGTAGAACATTTACCTCTGTCTGTCTGTCTGTCTGTCTCTCCCCCTCTCTCTTATCAATCTTTCTATCTATCTCTCATCTATCTATCTATCTATCTATCTATCTATCTATCTATCTATCTATC
>WNWU01019723.1:0-10917 GCA_012654045.1 Ptyas mucosa
GTTGCCAGTTGCAAAACACCAACAGATCATCCCAATTTAAGCTTCTTTGCAGAGGTCTCCCCACAGCTTCTATTTTCTAAACAGAGGGTCCCACTTCCAAGGAAAGGCTCATATTTTGATGTTCTGAGAACATTTGTGGGCTCATTTGGGACCCTGAAATATTCTGAAAAATAAGGATGGTACTGGAAACATGGTCTATGCAACCTCCAACTTCTTTTTAACATCAAAATTTCTCCTTAAAATGAGTTGAGGGGGGCAGGGAACCTGATGAATGCCATAGGGGAATGTTTCTCAACTTTGGCGCGCTGGAAATATCTGGGAGTTGAAGTCCACGTATCTTCAAGCTGCCAAGGTTTGAGGTACTGGCATAAGAGAAAGTTGTGGGTTATTAGGAACTTGAGGGTGCTGGACCTCAAGTCTGCTAAATATCCAACAACAGATAATTCTGTGGTAATTAAATAGGTCCCCAGGTTCCAGAGGAGGCTAACTACATGAAGTTAGTATGCCCATCAATGAGGTTCTGATCCAGGCACATGACATCAGTTTATGGATGTGATTCATTCCTCATCCTGAGAGGACGGAGTCCAAACTTGATACTTCAAAGCTTTGGGGTGAGGCAAGTTGTGGACCTTCAATCTCCAATAGGGATTCACGTGTAAGAAGACCTTAGGATGAAATGGCTTCAGGGGTTCTTTCAGAACATATATTCTTAATTTCCTGTAGCAGGTTGTAGAGCATTTATCCTTGGATGTTGGATGTTCCATTCATATGTAAACAGTTCTGGGCCTAAATAAACAGAAACGTCAGCAGAAGCCAAAAGATTTTCAGGACTTTGCCAGTTGACTTTGGCTCCAAGTATCTTCTGGCACTATTGGATGAAGGAGATTGGAGGAAAAAGAAATCCTTCGAAGTCCCTGAATCCCTAAAGGATCTCTTTGGGAAGCCCAGGGAACGGTCAACTTTCCGCTTTTTTTTTCTGTGTCGCTTGAAGCCAAAGATCTCCAGGAGAGGAGATGCAGATGATTTGAAAGCCCACACTGGGGAACATTCCATGAAATTGTTCAGTTTCCAGCTAGTAATGAAGCCCAGGCCTGCTCGCATCGGACAGGTGGGCTGGCTCAGAGCAAAATCCCTGTCCAATCGCGAGGCTGCGGGGTCTTAGCATCATTTTCCACCCTTGGCGAAGAGACCTCTGGCTTTGGGAGAGGACCTAACTATGGGAGGTGCCTTGAAATAGAACCCCACTAGGTTTCTGTGACGTATTTCAGCTTCCAGCTTTCCATTATGGTATAAAGTCAACAATTAATCAGTGGAACGGCTGGCCTTTGGAATTTGTGGGTGATCCATCGCTGGTGGTTTTTAAGAAGAGACCGGACAGCCATTTGCCCAGAATGGTGTAGGGCAGGAGTATCCGACCTTGGCTACTTTAAGACCTGTAGACAGTGGTGAAATCCTCCACGGATTGCCACCGGTTTGCCAATGCACTCTTGCATGCACATGCGCAGTACACACCAAATGCACGCTGCACACATGCATGCAGAGTGCGCACCAAAAGTGCACTTCGCACGGAAAAAGAAGCCTTTTCTAAGGTAAGTAGAACAGTGAGGGTGGGGGGAACAGCTGTGCAGTGCAATTTAGAGTCACTAGAAAGCAGAAAATCCTACTTTCTAGCGAATATAAATCGCGTGGCACAGCTGATTGTCGGAAGTACCGGTTCGGATGAGCCAGTAGTTTTTTTTTAAACTACTGGTTTGCCCGAACTGGTAGCTTTTATCACTATCGGTTCGCCCAAACTGGTGCGAACCGGTAGCATTTCACCCCTGCCTGTAGACTTCAACTCCCAGAATTCATCAGCTAGCCAGCCATGCACAACTTTTAACATTGCCACAGTTGGACACTCCTGGTAGAAGGTCTCCTGCTTGAGCAGGGGGTTGGATTAGAAGACCACTAGAGACTCCTTCCAACCCTATTATATTGTTATTGTGTTATGGCAAGGCAGAGAGAGGAGGAGAGTGGAGTTGGAGCCCGATATCTTAAAAAAAAATAGAGACATTCAGCAACAGGTTTCAGAGGGACTCAACACAGGATAAATGATACGGTGAACAGAAGCAGCCATAGCTGGTTTGGCAGAAAAAGTTGAACTGGTTTACCTATTCCAGTCCAGAGCCCAGGTTGGGAATTTGCAAGTCCAAAGTCACCCCAAAGTCCTGCTTCTGAGATCCCCTCGCTGGAGGAGCCGTCTGCTGCCAGCTGGAGAAAGAGTCACAAGAGGATCAGAAAGGGGAACGAAGCTGTTAATTGCATGGATTTGCAGGCTTGGTCTGGAGAACAGGAAGGCTGGCCCTTGGGAGGAGGAGGAGGAAGAGAAGGGAAAGGGGGAAGGAGGAGAAGGAGGAGGAGGAGAAGGAGGAGGAGGGAGAGGGGGAAGCAGGAGGTGGAAGAGGAAGAGGAGGAGGGGGAGGAGGAAAAAGAGGGGAAGGAGGGGGAGGAGGAGAAGGGAGAGGGGGAAGGAAGAGGTGGAGGAGGAGGAGGAGAAGGAGAAGGAGGAGGAGGAGGAGGAGAGAATCAGCTCTTCCTCTCCCTGCCAAGGCCCAGATGAAAAGCAGCTTTTGAGGAGATGCTCACATTTCACATGGAAATCTTCCTGGCACCTGTGGAAGTTTCTCTTGAAAGGAAAATTGTTGATAAGATGGAAGGGGACAATTTTCTTAAATCCCCTCCAGGTCTTTGCAGTTCCAAGGTTGTTCCCACTTCCCCCTGGCTTCTCTCCATGCCCCAAAAGCCAGGGTGGCTAATTTCATAATTCAAGGAACTGAAGAAAGGAGGATGGTATCCAATCAGAACAAATGATTCACCGGTTTTTTGGAGTGAGGCTGAGGAGAGGCTGGGAGACGGAAACTGGAGATTTGGGGTGCAGATCGTGCGCAGCCCCTGAGCTGGAACGATGTTCCACAATCTTTTCTCTACGAGGCTGCTCTTCCCATCTCCCTTCTATTTACAAAGGAAGCATAAATCAGTTCTTGAAATACCGAAGCCATAGGGATGAGCACAAGGTCAAAAAAACCCCCCAAGATGGTGGCTAAGAGACCGCAATCAAACCACGGTTTGCCTTTCATGTGTTGCATCCTTGCAACCATCATTTTGACTGCATGACCCCACCCTGGTGGACCCCCTTGGAAACTGTTTCCTTATTTCAGTTAAAAACCTGAAAATAAATGGGGAGGGGGAATAACTGAATACGAAATGGGATTCATGGTGGCACTAAATTCCAGCCAGCCAAAAGAAATGAAGCCTGAATGCTTTGCAGGTTATAGAACTTTTCCAAAATCACGTGAGCGGTGGTGGGATCTTATACAAGAGTTTAAGCGACAGAATAAATCTGCCCTTGGCCACTGCAGTTGAGCTATACATCTCATTCGTTCTTTTCTTGCTTTGCCAGACAAAACATCCTTTCATTTGGATCCGAGAAAGACAGGGTTTGAAGGGCCTTGTCTGCAAAGCCACGGGGCCCTGGGTTTTTTGCGCCAGGCTGGGCCCTATTGTAATGCTCGGAACACGAGCAAATATTTTCCCCTGCCCAGTTTGACTCCTGGCTGAGCAGTGTTTTCGAAGTCCGTGGAGACTTTACCTTGGAGTGTACCTCTTCAGCTTCCCACTGAGATGGGTGTGCAAAGACAGGATCTGCTTTCCGTCTTGGCAAAGGCCGAACAATGCACTGCAGGTGGCCATCCCCATGGGCTATGGAGTTCTTGGCACTCTCTGAGCTTGGTCGTCGGCTTGCAGACATTTCACGAGCCAGCTAAGCAACATCATCAGTGCGAGGGAGTGTCAGGGTGGAGTTCATCTCTATGGGTTATAGAGAGGACATTTCCAGGATGTCTCAATGTCCTTTGACGCCAGAAGCTTTGGACGTAGCCATCGGGGTGCACAGCTATTTTGGAGAACTTCCCACCCGAGGTACAATGGCACGGTCGTTCCAGGTGATGGATTGGGAAACCTGTTGAGGGTAAAACTGCCCTCTGCAAAGTGGCGCAATGGACCAGACAGCGAATAGATACGTTGCTTAGCAAAAACACACAGAGACTCACAGACTCTGAACGTTTAAAGAAAAATAAACAGTCTTTACTTGTAGTATAAAAAACAAACTTGGCTTCTCAAAACAAAGATAACATTTCTTCAAATAATCACGGTTCAACACAAAAACATAGTTTGCTTACAATTCCAGTTCTCTTCAGTAACACCGACACAGTTCCCTTCAGCAGTTTAACCTTCTAATAGCAGGAGCAGAAGTGAATGAACTTCCTGCCTTCTTTTATGTCCGCTTAGCACAGCCAATTAGTATCATCTCGTAGCAGTTCAAGTTACAGAACATAGTTTTCTCTATATTATCCACCCAACTGTAGGATAAGCATCCAATAAAAGCGATGGAGGGCCAGCTCCGTTTTGCCACCTGTCTCGATGTGCTGCTTCGAGCAGCTGCTTCAGGTCACCTATCGGTAGAGCTGGCAACGCATAAGGGATAAACTCATGGTCTCCTTCTGGGCTCAGTCCTAATATGGAACCCTAGAGTTGAAAGGGGCCATCAAGGCCGTGGAATTTCTCCTCCTCACTGCTTGATACAGGAGTCCAAAGAAAAGCATCCCAAGAGATTGTGGTTGAGCCTCTTCTTGAATATTTTTGGCAAACGGGAAACCAGACTTTTCTGTGGTTGGGCTTCCCACTGCCAATTTGCTCTGAAACTCAGGAATCTTTCTGAACCAGAATCTGCCGTCATGTGTCCTACACTCCGGAGTGATGGAGGAGGTCTTGCTCCATACCTTGACTTTTCAGGTATTGAAACTGGGCTGCCATCTTCCTTCCAAGATTTCTCCCATCCAAGTTACACAGCGCCACTTTCCTCAATGTCTCCTGATACATCCAAGAGAGTCTTGGTTCCCCGGTTCTCCTTGTTGCCTCCTTTGCATCTATTCCAGTTTGTCTGAACCTTTCTTAATATGGTGTCTAGGACTGGGACTCTGCAAGAGGCAAGACCTGATTCCCAGGTTGATAAAGATGGAGATGGTAATGTCAGATAACAACCAACTATAGCAGTGATGGTTAACCTTTTTGGCCCCGAGCGCCAAAACTGGAGCATTTGTGCGGGTGCTGGAACACCGGAACCCGGAAGAGAGCAGTTGACCGGTGCGCATGCCCACAGAGAGGACTCATCTTGCCACCTCTGACATGTGTGCCATAGGTTCGCCATCATGGACCTATAGGCTTCCCCAGGATCAGTTCGGTTTCCTCTTTACCAGGATACAGGAAAGCAGAATGAACATCAAAACATTTTCATTCTAATGTACACAGGGATTTAAACAGAATATTTTGGGCCACTGGGATTCCATTTTCCTTTCCTTTCAACAAATCTTGCTACAGAGGTATCTGAGAAAATTGTACTTGGAAAAAAATAACTTTTGATTTAGAGCAACTGCCGAAGAACCTGACAAATGAACACAATCACACACCTACACACACCTCCAAGCACAGATATACCGGCTAGGGTGGGTGCTTGCTTCATTGCCACAACAATGCTTTGATTTCCATGGCACTGACATTGGCACCCCTTAAAAATCACAATGGCATCAGAGTATTGACATAGTCATTCCGATGTCACTGAGCAAAGGACACAATTTTGTACTTTGCATTAGTCGTGTAATGTACAAAGTGCTACAAATTTGTATTAGATGTTCAATAACTTCAGGAAACTCATGTCACTACTTGCCTACCCCACAGCCACCTGCAGATATCAAAGACAAATTCAGAGACATAAACATTCCTTTTATAAAAATTTTTAAAAAAGGAATCCAATTTTAGGAAATGTCAGGGGTTTTTTTGTTTTGTTTTTTTGTTAGCTTTGTTATGCAATCCCCATGTTCTTCTGATGAATTATAGTCCTGGCTGGCTTATCTAGGAAGCTTGAAGAAGTGCCTGTAATTTCACTTTTCTAAGGAATAATGAAATAGTTTAAGAAATGTAGTTATAGTTGGCTCATTTCTCTTAATAATCACAAGAATTCAGTGTCAGAAGCAAGTCAGATCCTACAGCAGGTCAAACTTCAGAGGATCCCAGCAACAATTGCTATGTTAGGTGGAAAATGCTGTGATTCAAATTCAGCATCTGTTTTTTGTCACTGAGAATATAAGACTTTGGCTCCCTTGAAGTTGAAATTCTTTATTTTAAGAAAAGAGTATTTGGATCTAACTAACACATACGAGTGTTTTGTTTACAATTTTTCAACTATTTAATTTTTCAACTATTCAACTATTCCCTCATACAACACATTTAGTCAGTTAGCTTGTTTTCAACCTACGAACTCATCTTTTATTCAGACTTTCCCTAATTTGCTTTCTTGAATTGCAAAATTCAAAGGACCAAAAATATGAAACAATACCCGTGCTCCGGTTTGAAACGTATATAAATGCAAACTAAATTAATTTGGCTCCCAATCCATCCTTCTGTAAGCCACTTCACAAATGAATAAAGATTTCCTCCAAGGTGTCATATAAACATACAAACCCTACAAATATATTCTACGCAGGTGTTCAGGTAATATATAAATACTGAGTTGCTCAGTATTTATATATAGTATCCATTGGAGAAATTCTGGCACCACTGCAGGGATGTGACTGAAATTCTCCTTCAAAAGAGAAGGAACCTGCCTCTTATACAGCACTGAACCAGGAAAGGAGAAATAGTTGCATTTTAAAGAATCATAAATCAGATGCTTTTCGAGGGCAGCCAGACCTGAAATCCTACTTTGGGTGGCCTCTCCATGACCCTCCGATTCAGATTCATGGGGTTATTTTTTTCCCCCCAGCGGGCGCTTAAGCAACAGGGTGGATTTCTAAGCAAACTTACACAGTGTGTGCTGGAGATGATGACGGAGCTGGAGATGAAACTGAGGCCATCGTTCATGCTCACTTGAAGAGCAGCTTCCCTAAAACAAGGAAGGAGGGGAGAAATGACTTGTTGGGAAGGAAAGACTCACAGTCCGTTTCTTTTGAAAACGCAGCACCTTCTTTGCATTTGTTGTCAGCAGCCTGTGCAGATTGTAGCTGATTCCGACAACGAGGAGGCTGGTGTGGTGCTGCGCCAGCAGCCTGTGCAGCCGGCGCTCGAGTCGGACAGTGAGGAGGCTGGAGAAGATGTGGTGCCAGAGTCGGGGATTCAGCCAGGGCCTTCAGAACCTCCAGAAGCTCCTTTAAGTGAAGAGGACGAAGAGGAGGAGCCTCTTCTCGATGCACGGGAGCGCAGAGCTGCCAAAAGGCAGGAGTGACTCCTCAGGAGGAGGTCTCCTCGAGAGTAAGGCTTGGGGCTAATTGGTCACTCCCTTAGCCTATTTAAGAAGGAACACCGCACTGCAACAAGCTGTAGAGAACAACTTTAGTTCACTTTCTTTCCTGTCTGCAAAATTGCTTCTGGGCTTTCTGCCAACTCTAGTAAGATTGTGATTACCTTATCTTAGAATTCTGGTAGGCTGTTAAGACAGTTTATTAACAGCCCTTGGTTGATAAAGACTAAGTTATTTGAGTAAAATAAGCTTTGTATAGAGTTTGTGTGTGCTGCGTTCTTTGGGGTTTGTAGCTGGGGCAGAACAGCATTGGAGAGCTCAGATACCTTCAACCAGGCTAAAAGTCTATAGAGATTCTCAGCCATCCAGGTCATGGTTGTCCCAAAGGTGCTTTTTCAGGAGGCAACTGGACTTCCTTGCTTTTTCTTTTGAAGACATTTCGCTTCTCATCCGAGAAGCTTCTTCACCTCTGATGTGATGGTGGGGAATGGAAGGATTTATATTCCGGCTGGTCATTTGCATCCTTTTAGAGGGTCGTTGAAGCACTTGGAGGTTTATCTGTGTCCTCAGGGACAACCATGACCTGGATGACTGAGAATCTCCACAGACTTTTAGCCATACAATTTGGGATGAAGACCCTTGGAATGGTGGGGGAGCAGGAATGGATTTCCAGAGAGAAAAAAATGGCAGACTACAGGAACCGTTTGCACCACTCAGGTGACCCTGAGGGCACAGGTAAACCTCCAAGTGGCCTCAACGACCCTCTGCAAGGATGCAAATGACCAGCTGCCTGCGAGGAATCTAAATCCTTCCATTCCCCACTATCTGTCAGAGCTGAAGGAGCTTCTTGGAGGAGAAGAGAAACATCTTCAAAGAAAAAACAATAAAAGTCCAGTTGCCTCCTGAAAAAGCATCTTTGGGACTTCAACTAGATAGTCCTCAGATGACTTGGCCTTTAGCTATGAAGAATGGAAGTCTACCCTCATATTTATAGGGCAACCCAGGTGGAGAAGGCTACTTGATTTGTTGAATGACCAGAATAGCAACAGAATGGGCCCCTCCATTGCAGGCAAGAGCCAACATTCTAGATCAGGGGTCTCCAACCTTGGCAACTTTAAGCCTGGAGGACTTCAACTTCCAGAATTCCCCAGCCAGGTTGGAGACCCCTGATCTAGATGGCAGGCATATTGCTGCAATCAAAGCCCTGCCCCATTTCTGCAATGGGCAAGAGATTTCCATCACAATGTTGTACGTTCTATTTTGCTTCTTGACTCTCCTGGGGTCACCTTGGATTATAGCAGGCTATTTAGAACCACTGCTTTCCCCCCCCCCACCCCCAAATGACTGAAATCCTCACGGGCAGATCGGAAAGTGCAAAAGCAAAAGAAACCCCACCGGTGAAAGTTAGAGCAAAAACAGCATTTTCATAAACTTACATGCCAACTTCTTGTAAGACAGGAGCCGGGCAGAGTAAGTAGGTGTCCTCCACTACAAAGGGTTTCTCATCTGGAAAGAGAAGCAAAGAAAGTAGTTTCAGTTTGAGGAAACTTTGGAAAGAACAATTAAGGTGAACAATTAAGCTTTATATCCAAATATATTTTATTCTTTATACTGTTTCCATCTTCCTTATTTGTACCCTATGACTATCATTAAGTGTTGTACCTTATGATTCTTGACGAACGTATCTTTTCTTTTATTTACACCGAGAGCGTTTGCACCAAAGACAAATTTCTTGTGTGTCCAGTCACACTTGGCCAATAAAGAATTCTATCTCACTTATTTACAATGACTCCCACCCCCATTCATTTCCACCTATGACAGAAAGGATAACCAACTTCTTTAAAAGTTCAAATAAAGACTCCAAGACTTCCAGAAAGCAGCTCCAAACAGCTTGTCCACTGAGATTTCTTCTAGATTTCATTATATTGTTTCATTGCTTGACTTTAACTGTCTGTCTTGGTTACGATCATGCTTGCCACTTAAGTGAATCACTACAGTTATTGAATTAGTAACACGGTTGTTAAGCGAAACTGGCTTCCTCGTTGACTTTGCTTGTCAGAAGGTCACAAAAGATAATCTCATGACCCCGGGACATGGCAACCGTCATAAATACGAACCCGTTGCCAAGCACCCAAGTTTTTATCGCATGATCACGGGGATGTTGCAACGGTCTTAAGTGTGAAAAATGGTCCTAAGTCACGTTTTCAGTGCTGTTGTAACTTTCAACAGTCACTAAAGGAATCGTTGTAATTCAAGGACGATCTGTAGAAGAAATAAGACTGCCCACAAACAGATTTTCCCCTCCCACATTTTTCCTTCCCCCAAAGTGCCGGAGATCCTTCATGCCAGCTTCCCTTTGAGGTTCCCCTGTGAACTGTTTGAGCCTTGAAGATTGGCTTCCCCTGAAGGACAGCAGGGCTGGGTGGAAATCTGAACCCAGGCCTTTCAATATTTTCTGCCCTTCTTTTGCTGCTTTTCCTCCCAGGGCTGTCACACAACTGCTCTGTAGCCTCCTGGGCACTATCCCTCTTCAGGTTGCCCTGTAATTAAACCTACAAGCTGTGCAACAGCTGGTAGGGATTTTTAACTTGACCACTTTGGCTTGGCTACTCAGCAGAAACCATGCCGGGGGTTGGAACCGAAGGCCGTTCCTTAGATTTGGCCAGACAGCCAAGGCCACAAGTCTTCCTTTGTCCAACCCAAAAGGCAACATTCTACTTCATTTCATCCCTGAGCGGTGCAAAATGGGTCAGCGTCATACCTCTGCTGAAATGCTCATGAACGAGAGCATCGAATGAGCCGACGCACCTCCTGGTCTGGTCCTGCTCTCCCTGGGACAATCTCTAGCCATGCTTGCTGAGAAGCTTCTCTTTCATTAATTCTGGGACGCTACACGCTGGCTGCTTGGAAAGACAGTTGTTGCTAAGAAATTTGGGGCTCAATTGTGGTGGTAAGTCAAGGACTACCTGTGCAAAAGAACAGATCCGCTCCTTACAAGATAGAGACAGACTTCAACGGATAATTAGAACTGCAGAAAAAACAGTTACTACCAACCTGCCTTCCATGGAGGACCTGTATACTGAACGAGTCAAAAAGAGGGCTGGGAAAATATCTCCAGGCCCCTCGCATCCTGGACATCAATTGTTTCAACTCCTACCCTCAAAACGATGCTATAGAGCACTGCACACCAGAACAACTAGACACAAGGACAGTTTTTCCCCGAATGCCATCACTCTGCTAAAGAAATAATTCCCTCAACACTGTCAAACTATTTGCTAAGTCTGTACTACTATTAATCTTCTCATCATTCCTATCACCCATCTCCTCCCACTTATGACTATAACCACGTATTTTTATGATTTATATTGTTCTGTTTGTTTCCTAGTATGATTTGATTGCTTATTAGTAACCTATGACTATCACTAAGTGTTGTATCTTATGATTCTTGATGAATGTATTTCATTTTTCTTTATGTACACTGAGAGCATATGCACCAAAGACAAATTCCTTGTGTGTCCAATCACACTTGGCCAATAAAGAATTCTATTCTATTCTATTCTATTCTATTCTATTCTATTCTATTCTAT
>WNWU01019728.1:0-23758 GCA_012654045.1 Ptyas mucosa
CTAAAGCATGTCGGTTTTGTAGAACCACAGCTGCTAAGGAATCTATTCGATTTTGGACCTCGATCAAAGTTCCAGCAATTAGATTCAGACTTCCTTGAAGCTCCTACGATATTTGCTGAAACTGTACTACTGAGTGTGTTAGTCCTGCTACCCCTGTCCCAACAGCAGTTCCCATCCCAATAAGCACTAACAATGGAATGAGTATGGGGACCCTCTTCTGAACATGTCCCATAAGGGGAACAGGAATAGAATATTCTCCACTGGCAACAGCTACTTTAGGAAAAAGGTGAGCCAAAGTACATGTACCTGTCCAATTTGTTGGCAAACACAAATATGCATCTTTACCACACAAAAAGAACACTCCCTTCTCCACCACGCATACTCCTATGTTCATGGAGAAAGCATGGAGCCTATGGTTGTTTTCATTAGTCCAGACCCCCAAAGTCCCTGCACAAACATTCCTGCCAAAGCTTGCAATGGGACTTCTAGTGAAGGGTCCTTTTGTTTGTCTCTGAGGATTGGTCCTTCAAAAACATATCGAGAGGTAGTGTTTCCTGGTGAAAAAAGGATACATAAACCTGATTTGGACTTTTATGTTGAACCAGACAGGAAATTGTGGGGGCTGAAATGGGCTTGGACAGCTTTCAAAGGACAGATTCCATCCTCCCTACTTTTCCTTCCTAAAGGTCATTGCTGGTGGTGTTGAGAAAGTGACCTTTTGTTGAAATATGTGGTGGGCAGAGGGAAAAATACCTTTTGTTAATTTTTTTACATCCATAAAGTTCATCTTAGGGCCAAAATATATTTCTGACTGACATTGTTCTTCTGTCAGGGATCCTACAGGCCTACCAAGTTTCTGATGTCTCTTTACACACAAGGAAGGTGTCCCTATGAGGTCTACACCTGTAGCAATTGGGCCTGTGATAGGAAGGCGACTTTTTTTCAATCGTTTGAATGCCTCATAAAAATCTTCTTGTATTGGTGAGACGGGTATTTTATTTCTACTATCCCTTTCAAGGAGAGTTGTAGCCTTTGTTCTAACCCAGAGTTGTGGTTTGACAGGAGTAGCATGATAAGATGCAGGGTATGTAATCTCCTTTGTGTAATTGTTGCAAGGTTTCATTTTCCTTATCTATTCCCCCCTCTGCTGGGAATGTCAAGGAAGGAACCTTAGGTTGGCTTAGTCTAAAGTAACAACCCTGTGCATAGACAATGCGTTTTTGATGGGAGCGTACTTGACCTAAAGTGTCACTACGTAGGAAATCAATGTTCATTATGTGGTCACCTGAGAGTCCTACTGCAAACAATGTCCAAAGCCATAAAGAAATAATCACTTCCTTTCAACACACACACACACACACACACACACACACACACACACACACGGCCTTAATATCACAGCACCCTTATCTCACAAACTCACCATGTCAGGAAGAGGGTTAGGGATATGTGTAACTTGGGAAAGAGCAGTATCAACCTCAGTCCTAGACTTCCCACAGAAAGGACTAGGATAGCAGCTGCCCAGAGTCCCCACACCCAATCTTCCTCTAACATTAGTATGTGTAAGAATGTCTTATATTACAGCTAATAAGATGTATATCTACAATGTGAAGGCTGTAGTCATCCTTACGAAGCTTCCACCGTGCGTGGAGAACCAGCTTCCGGAGTGGTTCAGCAAGGCTGATGATCACCACCGTACGTAGAGAGTTCGTCCGGTTGAACTCAGTAGGGTGTATTTTTCTTGAACTGCAACATCAAAGGTTTCTCCGTCCTGGTCACCTGATACGTCACTGGATCCCTCTGGTTCACTAGCTTCAGTCTCGTCCAATGAATCCAAGATTTTCCTTCCAAAGTCTTAACTGCAAGAGGTGAACACATCAAAACAATATATGGTCCTTTCCATCTAGGTTTTAAAGGTTCGTCCAATGTGTGACCCACATTCAATCACCTGGTTTGTAATCATGGCCTGCAGTAGTAATAGAGAGTGGTCTGTACTCTTGCATATAATGCCTTAATTGATTAACATGATTGTTGTGTTGTTGTAAGTGCAAAAGCAATCTTCTAGCTTCAACTCATCCTTTTTGAGTTAAGTCAGGCCAATGTTGAAAATGGTGTTTGAACAAAGCCGGGGGTGTTCCATATAAAAGTTCAAAGGAGACAACTGGTATTTAGTTCGTGAGGTAGTTCTAAAAATGTACAAGGCCATAGGGAAAAAAATACATGAAGCAATGGCAAATGGGCTTCTAAGCACAGTTTGGTAATAATTGCTTTCAATGATCTCTTTAGTGTGTCCATGTAAAATAGCATAAAAAATTGCTTCTCCTTCCTCCAGCGGGTGTTCCTCAAAATCAGGTCTTATTTTTGTTTGTAAATCAATTACTTCAGCACAACAATGTTCTAATCCATATTGATCAATTGATCTGGTATTGGCTAAGAACGATGTTAGATTCAAATTGTGATCAGTAGTGAAAATCAAGTCTGTGTGCTGCATTAAAATTGTTTAATATTTTAGATGGGGTGCTCACAATAAGGGCTCCCCCAAGGATCAATGTCCTACTTCCTTGGACCAGTATTTGACAGGAATGCCACAGACTTCTTTTGTCTTGCCCAGTACTGAGCCAATGCCCCTCATGCGTTTCCATTTTCTGTGTTCATAAAAAGATGGAATGGCTGTTCCTAATTTGGCAAACTTAATACAGGAGCCTTGGTTAAAGCTTGTTTCAAATTGACAAGGCTTCCTCTTTCGTGTTCCTCCCATTTCAAACTCCAAGGGGAAGATTCATTTAATTTTGCATATAGGGGTTTGGTAAGATCAGCATATCCATCAATCCAGAATCTGCAGTATCCAATCAAACCTAAGAATTTCCTTAGTTCTTTCTTGTTTTAAGATAGAGGCTGAGATGCAACCCCTTCTATTCTATCAAGAGTGATTTTCCTACTCCCTTCATTAATTAAGTGTATTCTAATACTTTGTCCATGTAATCTGATCTCTGTCAATTAAAAACACCACTTCCTCTTCTTTAAGTCCCACTACCAAATTTATCAAGGGCTCCCTGCGGAACCCAAAAACTAATCACCCAACATCACCAATACTGACTTTCATCTTCTGCCATCATATTGTACACTTACGCTTCCCTTCTTTGGATTGGGCAGTCTTTCACTCTGTCTACCCTGCCCGTACCATCACTTCGTTTACCCATTATCACTTGGTTCCACCCACACATTCCTTTCTTCCTTCGCCGTCCGAAGGTTCCCTATGATCCAAAAACAAATCACATACCTTCTCCATTCTATCAATTCCACTTTCTCTAACTCCTGCTTCTTATAACACTAAACATTCAATTCCTCCTAACACTGCCATCCTGGCATCCAAGTCAGTACAAGTCTGTGCAGACCAACTTAAAGGCAACTTTCTGGCTTCCACTAAAACTTCCTCTCTCCCTTCTACTATTGTATATCCATCTATAAACAAATTAGCTTCTTCTTCCAAAGGAACATCCATTAAATCAAGTGTAACCCTAGGCTATAATATAACTACGCCAACACAATAATATTACTGCTATCATTAATCAAATGTCTTAAGTATTTGATCTCTCTTTCTACATATTATAATTGCTAACCCATCTCTGTAACAAGTCCTAAAAGGCAACAACTTATGCTACTTACAAACAAAACAAGCAAAGAAGCAAACAAAAAAACTGCCATAGGATAGAGCACCTTGTCTGCATAAGCATGCAGATGCATGCAGACATAAAGACAGAAAGGAATACAAAAAAAACTTCAAAAATAAAACAAACAATTTAAGTATTGTGGATCCATGCTCTGAAATATCTTTGGATCAAACTTTAGTGTCAATTCTCTGCCTTTAGTAAAATGTAAGCCAGGTTCAGAAAATCTTTCAAAATCATTTCTTTTATATAGGTTTAATTAAACATTTTAAACCTCAAAAATTTCCAGAAAAAAATAAAATCAAAATTGTATTCGGGCTTCCGGTTCCGGTCCCAGAGGCGACGGACACTGATCGGGCTAGCTCTGGCCCCAGTGTCCGATCCCCCCATCTGGAGGCCCTATGGGCCAAACGCCCTAATATTGGGGTGTTTGCCGTTTGAGGGCGGCTCGCCCGGGGTCCCCTGCCTCACATCCAGGGGCCGGGAGGCCGATGTTGGCGCGCCCGAGGCTCCAGCGGGGGAGGGAGGCAATCGGCGGCCTTTTCTGGGACCGCTGAGGCGCCACAGCGCCTAAGGGGACTGGCACTTACCTGCAAGACACAGCGGACTGGGAGCTGATCGACCGGAGAGTTGAGGTGGCATGATGGAGTTTTAACTGCAAGGAGCAGAGAGCTGACAAGGCATCCTGGAGGTGAGGGGGGGGGTTGGAGTTCCCCCCCCTTGTAGCTGGAAAGGTGCCTTGGCTGAGAAGTAGGGGGAAAGAAATGGAAAAATACCCCTTCCTTTGCTGACTTTTTCTTGAGGATGGCTGAATCAGAATTTGTTAAAGAGGTCTGGTGGCCTCTCTTCCCGGTGGAGAGCTATGGCGGCGGTCCGACTTCCTGCTTCTTTATTTACGACTGAAGACATTACCCACCTCGAGCTTCCTGTTTGACCTACTCTGCACTCTGGACTCGTTGCTCCTGTGAGCGCCCACTGGTGGATACTGGAAAAATTACACCGACTTTCAATCCCTCTTTCTCTTCCTTTCCTGGAGGCTTGTTTTTTGGGATTTCTCATCTTCCAGCATTGCAAGATGGCCAAGGCCATGGTTTTAAGAGCTAGAACTAGGAAATGAAGAAAGGAGGGGAATCTATTATCTAATGGGTTATTTTATATCTCTTTTTACTCTTTCTTTTCACTGCACTTTGTATAATATTTTGGCTATTGGCTTTCTTTGCTTATATAACTTTTATATATTCCGGTTGATTGTTTTGATTTAACATAATAACGTCTGTTGTGTGAGAATTTAAAAAAGAGAAAATAATAATTTAAATATCTTTTCTATAAAGATATTGAAAATTCAACATATTGTAAACTATAATATTGTATATTTTTAACCAATAAAAACTTTTCTTATAAAAAAAAAAGATTGTATTCGGAGCAGAAAAGAAAATATATCTGCATAGCTTTTATATGCAGATGAAAAAGAGGCCGAAACAGTGAGAGGATTTACAGATCACCCATTTCCCCCGCCTTACTCTCAGCAGAGAGAGAAAAAATGGTTTAAAAGAACACACAGCCTCTCTTCCCCCCCACTCTTCTCTCCTCCAAAGGGAAGGGGGGTTTCCATGTGTAAAAGAATGATGGGGGGAAGGGAAATACAGGGAGAAAAAATGTTTAAACTACATAGAATCCTTTAAACAAAACAATCCTCTGCATTTATCTTTCTAACCTCATTCCACATGTGCAACACACAAGCATTCACAGATCACAGTCCGGACATCTCACACACGCACATTCATATTTGTACTGCAATCAGACTGTTTCTAAAAACCAATTTCACATACAAAAATTTTATTCACTGCTTCCTTCATGAAAACCAATCATCTAAATAACCTTTGGTGTACTGTTATTAGAAGATTTCTATTGTAAAGAACCTCCCTGCAGATTTGGAAATGATTACATACATACACATATACCATCAAACATTTCCAGACCTGTGAAGGTTGTTTTTGTTTTGTTTTGTTTCCTTTTTTTTTTTTGGTTTTAATTTTTAGTTCCTTGGGCAACCTATAGCTTAGTCTTAAAGCAGTGGGAAAACTCAGAGAGCAGTTTAAATCATAAATATGATTGTGGGCCCAAACTACTTTCCGTTTCTCCCAGCTTTAAGCTGCAATGTTTACTTAATTTGCAGGCTGACCAAACATCTCACAATCAATTCTTCATGCTATTATTATAGATGCATATCCAGGAATTTTGTAACAAATCACACCAAATTGATCAAGCCAAATCATATGAGTCTTCCCATTTAGACAGGTTTTACATAAAAATTTCAATTACCTGCTAAAGCCCAGGTGGGAAGAACAAGAAACAATTCTTTCTTCTTAGTTCTTTCAGAGTTCTCTGGTTTCTGCAAGTTTCTCTTGATATCCATGGCACTTTGAGTGATAAACCATACATGTAACAGGGATCTATTGCTGTTTCCAATTAAGCAGATCTGTCTAAAACCTCCCTTAAAGGGGCCAGAGTTTCTGCCTTCTTAAGATTTGTCTGGCTTAGAGTACAGGAGCTGACAGGTTTTTCTTGTTCCGTCTTTTCCTCTTTTCCCTCGGACTTAACCTCCCTTTTAAGTTGCAAATGTTTTCTCAGTGGCTGAATAGACCTTGGTGTTGTATTCACTGAGAGTGTTGTGTATGGAATTTGTCTTGGGGCTATAGGAAGAGGGGGAGTGTGGGGAGGAGGACGGTTTATTTTTTCTTCCTCTTCCAGGCTCAAAACCTTAGCTTTAATTGTTTATTTACTGATCTTAGACGTTTCTTTCATCGTACACACTTTTACACATTCCAACTGACTTTTCCTAAGCCACTTGGGTCTTGCGTTTTGAATGTTCTTCCATTGGTCTATGTACGGGAACTGTTCCCATCTACCCTCCTGTGTAATGATCCTGATGCACCTTTGAAATTATTATGGGATCCAAGGAACCCTCTTCTGGCCACCTTACGCCCAAGGTTGGCTATTCATTAATACAAAAGTGTTTCAAGGTGTCGGGATTACACGGAGGACCACCATATTACACTGAAAGCAAAGGTTTAACCACCTACACAGCCTAACAGGGAGACTCAAACTCCCAACAGGAGACTTGAACTCCTTACTGGAGACTTTCAGGATGCCACCTTGTCTCCTAGGGGGGTGATCAGGCCCCCTCTTCCACCTCAAAGTAGGTGGGCTCCCCTATTTACATATACTCACGCTGCCGGCTTTTCTTGCTTCTTGGCCCCTTGTTGAAATTTCTGGGTCTGGTCTGCCCTTTTGTGGGTCCTTGGCTGAGCTGCTTCTCCAGCAAGCATAGGGCAATCTCTCACCAAAGGATTCTATTGACTACAATGGAGTCTGAATGCTGGCTAGTGAATCCTCATTGGGAAAATGTTGCTTCTTGCCAGGGCAACACGCCTAGGTAGAAAAATTCTCTGCCTCTCAAAATTCAAAGTCCCATCTGTCAGGGTGCCAAAAATGTTTTGGAATGAACGAATTGAGAAACATCCCAAAGGGCAAACAGAATCAGAGTTTATTATTGCAATAATAGGTTCAGTAGGTAAGATTACCTAAAACAAACTGAACAACTTATGGGTGTGAGATCCTGGTCTTTATACAATTTCCAACAAAGGATTCTATGAACTCAGCCGTTTTAATTATTAAAAACATTTGTTACAAGAAATGACATCTTCCTGATTATGAAGTTCTTACATGTCTTGCCAAACAATCATAACTGTTCTATGTCTTGCCAAAGAATCATAACTGTTCTGAAGATTACCATACCATGTATTCAATATTATCTTTGTTGAATGAGACCCACTGTCTTATTTTGGCATCCTTGACATTGATAACCTTCAAACGGTATATCACCCAAGATATTGCTCCTCCTGACAAGCGAGAGGCCCTTTTTACGGAATGTTGCTTATACAGAGGAATTTGGCTGGGTCTTGTACTTATCCACTGGATACTTTTGGAAATGAATACTAGAAAGATGTCCAGTGGTCATTTAGTAGGTCCTGCATTCATCATCATCATTATTATTAGAGAGGGCCCTTCAGTGGTCATCTAGCCAGATCTGCATTTCCTACTTTAGGATTGCATGGAAATAATTGGAATATTCATGTTCATATTGATTAATATACAAAAAAATAGTTATATAACTAATTGATTTATATTAAAATGTTGAATTTGTATTAAACAACTGCAATATTACATAATTAACCAATGTGAGGATGGATATAAAAATAGATGACAATGGGAAGGCGTATAATATAGAATAGAAGGGAAAAATTGAATTTGATTAAGATTAGAGATGAGGATGAAGGGTAATATTGGTTTTTTAAAAAAATAGATGAGGAATAAATATGGCAAAAAGGAAACATAGAAATTGTAAATTTAATTGAAATGACTAAACACTGTTTAAATTTGTGAACCAGTCAAATACTCTGTTCAAAGAAAATACATTGTATGTTTGTATGTGTGTTTCTAATTATTGCTATTTATTCATATTTGTTCTCTTTTATTCTTTAAAGTTTAACAATTCATTCTTTATCTTAATATTTTTATATTTGTTTGGGTTTGGCTTTCTTCCCTTTCATCTTTTTTATTGTACAGCAATCTTTCTCCTCCAACCTACATCTCTCTCTTTCCTTTCCTTCTCACTTTCTCTCCCCCCCTCTTCTCCTCCTCCCTACTTCCTCCTCCTTTCTTCTTCTCCTCCTCTCTTCCTCCCTCTCTTACCCTCACTTCTACTCTAATTTCCCTTCCCTTCCTTCATCCCTCTCTTGCTGTATCCTTTTATGCATATGGACTAATCAGAGGGCTGAAAAAGTTATTTTTGACTGGTCCTCACACTTTTGACCAGTTCTCGAACTTACGACTGTCCTCACATTTTACGTTTTTGCCCTATCTTGTCACCATGGTGAAGAGAAGCAGTTGTGAAATGAATGACACAGTTGTTAAGAATGCTACAATGGGCAGAAATGATGGCCAGTCATAAGTGCGAAGACCGGTCAAAAATGTGAGGACCAGTCAGAAATGACTTTTTTCAGCCCTCTGAGTAGTCCCTATATGCATAGGGACTAGTCAGAAGGCTGAAAAAGTTATTTTTGATCGATCCTCACACTTTTGACCAGTCCTTGAATTTACGAGTGTCCTCACATTTTACGTTTTGTGCCCTATCTTGTCACCGTGGTGAAGAGAAGTAGTGGTGAAATGACTGACACAGTTGTTAAGAGTGCCGCAATGGGCATAAATGTGAGGATGGTCATAAGTGCAAGGACCGGTCAAAAGTGCGAGGACCAGTCAGAAATGATTTTTTTCAGCCCTCTGAATAGTCCCTATGCACATAGCCACACCCATCCAGTCACATGACCAGCTAGCCAGGCACACCCGGTCACATGACCACCAAGCCACACCCCCAATTAAGCCACGCCCACAGAACCGATTGTTAAAAAAATTGAATCCCACTACTGCTTCATACCATGATGTGCTGTTGAGCCAAGTTGCGGGAGCTTCCAGGTGCATCTGTGGTCCATGCTGCACTGCAGCTCTAGGGGTATTTTGCAATCCCAGGGCTTCAGTGTGCCAGGAAGCCTCTGAGCCACAGCTTGGCAAGCAGCCTCAGAGTTGCGCAGTTCTGTTACTGCTTCCTGCCCTGAAAGGCAGGGTGCAGAGTGGCAAAAGAACAAAGATGCTGGGGGAAGGGATAGGCATTTGGGAAGGACTTAAATGGGAGGTGGTCCGTTAACTTGGAAGAATCCTTGCTTGAAGCTAGGAAGGATCAAGGCTACCATAGCTTGGTTTGGGGCAGATCATTAGCTAAAGATGGGTGCAATTCGTTTAACAATGGCAACAGGAGTGCTGGGATGCTATTGCTAAGTGATATAATCACATGACATCATGCATTGCTTAATGATGAAAATTTCAGTCCCAATTTTAAATGTAACTTGTTGACTATCTACATGCTTTTCTTGTTGCATGCCCTTCGGTGAAATTAGACTTAGAATAATTTTATTGTGTCTTTGAATGTACAGCATAGATCAAAGGTTTTCACATCTAATATACACAAGAATGATAAAATAAATAAATAAATACAAAATTATGCATATACCCACATATATTATATGACACAGAGAAACAGCACCGTCTAGTTCGGATGTATACATGTACATGGCGGGAGCACCACCCGCCTCCATCGCTACCAGATTGGGAAATCTGGTCCAAACCGGGAGAATTTCACCCCTGATTCAAGGAGAAAAACAAATGCATAGGTTTGATCTGTGGTTTTATTAGTTGTATAGCTCATTTTCCTTCAGGAGCTCAAGGTGGCAGACAGAGCAGTCTCCTTTCCCCCCTCCCTCCACAACAACCTTTGGGGGAGGTGGGGCTGGGAGACAGTGATCAATCCAAGGCCACCCAGTGGCCTTCAGCCCCCACCTTCTTTCCCTGGCCTTGAAGTACAGGTGGCTTGTGGCCAGAGCCTTCATTGGATCATCTACCCTATAGGAGCGAAGGGTGCCTCACAGGAGAGATAAGCAGCTTTGTGTTCATAGCTTAGCCATGATGTCTTTGGGTACATAAGGATTTTTAGAATTGGTTAATAGACAAATTACGTGGGTGGATCTGGCAGCACCGCAAGATCTTCTCCATGCTTACTGAGTATTAAGACTGATTGAATTCAGTAACTCCCAGGTACATACGCAGAAAACTATGATTCCATGAAGTGCTGTATAGTTAAAGGGGTGTGTGCCACAAAGATTGTTAATACAGGTCGTCCTCAACTTACAACAGTTCATTTAATGACCGTTCGAAGTTACAATGGCACTGAAAAATGTGACTTATGACCGTTTTTCACAGTTACGACCTTTGCAGCATCCCCGTGATCATGTCATCAAAATTTAGAATGCTTGGCAACTGGTTGATATTTATGACCCACGCTGTGTCCCAAGGTCACGTGATCCCCTCTTGCGACCTTCTGACAAGCAAAGTTAATGGGGAAGCTAGGTTCATTTAACAACCGGGTGACTAACTTATAACTGCAGTGTTTCACTTAACAATTGTGGCAAGCAAAGTTGTATAACGGGGCAAAACTCATTTAACAAATGACTCTTAACAACAGAAATTTGAGGCTCAATTGTGGTCGTAAATTGAGGACTACCTGTATTCAATTCAATCCAATCCAAAGTTTTGCACAATTTTGTCTTAAGGCTGAAGAGAAAATATAAATATTCAATGGCATCCAAATAGCACCAACAACAATAACAACAAGAAAAGCAAAGAGAAAACAAAAGCTTTAGGAAACATATTTTTGGAATGTGTCCGATCTGACATTATCCATTGTTTGGAAAAATATTAGCTTACCTTTGGACACATACACAAAAAAAGGGTTTAGAAAATGAGAGAGAAAAGACAAGTAGAGCAGGACAGTGTGAATTTATATGATCAACATCAGTGCACAACGGTAATTGTCCAGGAGTGTGAGTGTTACATAAAAGCGCCATGTTTTCATTTTCTCTTTGACTCCTGGCCAGAGACCGAAATTCAGCTTTCATAAAGAGATTGTGATTTTTTAAAATACAGGTGTGTACTGACCTCTGGTGGTCAGGAAACAAAAATGTAACATTGTAAATGATTCTAAAAAATACAGTATTTGGTCAAGTATTCAGAAAAGCTTAAGTTTAACTTCTGGTGACATGTGGGGAGGGTGGAATCAGTGGTGGGATTCAAGTAATTTAACAACTGGTTCTCTGCCCTAATGATTTCTTCCAACAACCAGTTTGCCGAACTGCTCAGAAAGTTAACAACAGGTTCTCCCGAAGTGGTGCGAACTGGCTGAATCCCACCACTGGGTGGAATTATTGTCTTCTTAAAAAAATATTAGGAATGGTGTTGTGGGGGATACAAATATATTTAAAGTACAAAGAATACAAATATATTCAGTAGATCAGCATAAGGGTATTAATTCCAGTTGCAGTAGCGATTATAGAATTAGTGATGAGAATCTCACAAAGTGCCTCAAGTTCACGTTAACCAAACACTACAATGAAGCCTTTCGCAAGTCTATGTTGAAGGTAACAGTAACAGAGTTGGAAGGGACCTTGGAGGTCATCTAGTCCAATCCCCTGCTCACACAGGAGACCTATACTAGGGATTCGAACCACCGAACTGCCGACCTTTCTGATCGACAAGCTCAACATCTTAGCCATTGAGCCACCTATGATTTGAAGTTTTCCAGCTGAGATTTCAAATTTTTAGTATTATTAGCTGCTTAGAGTCATATTTTATTTATTTATTAAATCTATTTGCTGCCTATCTCGCTATGGGGCTACTCTTTTCACATACTTGAAATGGGTAGCCATATAAATCCACCAAAAAATGTATTTATGTATTAGATTTAAATCCTGTTCATTTAAGAGTACAAGATGGCATAGAGAGCATTCCCTTTCTACCCAATTACCACTACCCCAATAAAGAATCCAGGCCAAAGTTATACTCAAAGACTATAAACCATAATGTGGCTTAAATTGATGTCCTGGTTTGTACAACATGATGAGGTGTTGAATAGGATCCTCTAAAACCGAGTCACAAACTGACTTCTGTGTAGCTCATCCTACCATTTTTAATAATCCAATTGTAGAGTTGAAAGAAACCGTTAAGAAGCCACACTTCAGACCGTTAAACCATTTTTGAATATTTTTAATGTTACTTTTGTACAGTAGCAGTATTTCACTAGAAATGAAAAGAAAGTTCAACATGAGATCAACCATTGGAAGAGGAGGACACGATAAAGAGTAGAAAATGCACACTGAACACAAAAATAGAACAGTTTCATTTTGTAGTGGAACTTTTATAGTCATTAATTCCAGTATTAACCTTTCTCTAGTATAGTTTATTCAGAATGTCAGCCATAGTAACAAAAACTTAGTGGCTGCATTCATATAAAATGCTACTCTTGATTTTAATTATTTTTTTTAAATGGCTAATATGTTGAACAAGCCCATTAATTTGACAATTCAGTGTAGTGAGAGAATCCATGAATTCGATTAATTCATGAACTAGGCTGAGCATGTGTGAGAACACAATCTTTAACCTGTCTAGAAGATCATTCTGAGATTTCTGTACTACATGGAAGTGCATCTGGGATAGGTTCACACCTCTTGATCACTGTTCGTACTTGAGCCACAACTGCATTGTGACTGGTACCACGGATGGGGGCATTTCGGGTTGCTCCACTATAATAGTAACGAGTAGCAGTGGCACTGAAGGGAATACTCGCTCTCATTTTCATGCCAACCATTTCCAGTTCACAGTGGTGGTTGGGTGGGATTTGAACTTCAACTTTGTCAGAGTAAGTGATCGATTCACTCCGTGTGTAACCTTTAGTCCACGAGAACGTTTTCTCTGATGAAATGCCCCATGATATTCCTAAGACTTCGGGTATCCCTGCTGTCATTGTAAAGTCTATGCCCTGAGAGAAGGAAAAGCCCACATCCCAGCTATGTTCAGAGGTCACTGTTCCTGATAAGGTGGTTGACTTCTTCACTGTCCTACAATCATGATTGGTAACTTTGCTAGAGATTATGGATATGCCTGATTCAGTGAATGATCCCTGGTTTAGAAAGTACCTGACACCGGAGATGCTCTGTGAGCGATAGTCTTTATTAATGGTCAGGACATCATAGTGTTTATACCAGTACTCCTTACCATTCCAACCAAGGAAGAAAGCTTGATTTTTACTATCTACCTTCCCTAATCCATACTCATTTTTGCCAACATATAAATTTATACCTGCACAGGTATTGATGGAGTTGGGTGGGACTTTACCCCATGAACCCCCTCTCCAGATTAGGGTTTCAAAGCCATGTCCATTCACCAAAATCCAGAACGTAGAAGTGTAATATTCTTTGTCTCCGTATGGGTAATAGCAGTAAGGACTCCGGCTTGGACTATAGTAGCCAGCAGCACAGCGCGATTCAATGCAAGGATATTCCCATCTGCCAGCATAGCTATTCCAGTAAGGCACAGCTCCGGTGGGTATAGATCCTGAGAAAAAAGTCCACCTCATAGTAGTTTTGTCGAAAACGCTAATTCTGCTACTAGAACGTTGGATACCATCATTCTGGTGTTGAGCACTGTTGGGTTCATCTGAAAAGAGAAAAATATGTCAGTTAATTTTAATGAAGAAATTTAAGCATATTTTCTGGAGATCTTTCTCAGCCATGTGAGTAACATCTATTACTGTATGTCTATGGAGATTTTCAGTCGTCCAGGTCATGTTTGTCACAAAAATGCTTTCTTTCAAAAGACAAGAAAGTCCAGTTGCCTTTTGAAAGAAAACACCTTTGGGTACTATAGGATTCTAACATAGTTCCAATCCATCTACTAAATCATTTGTTTATATATAGGTATTAATGCATTCCTAAACTACTATGGCCAAGACTTTCTCACAGATTCATGAAATCAAAACTGAAAAATCATTTGTAAAAATAACAATGCGACTCTCATCATTTTATTTGTTAAAACATAAAGGGTCCCCCCCCAATGAAAACCATTTTTAGTTGATATCTAAGGTTTTTCTGAGTACTCCATAATTTTTATAAGTGGAGAAATTCTTCAAAGAAAAAATATTGAAAACATTGATCTAGTAAAATATGGGAGATTATTTTTTTTTGGTCTCTGTTAATTTTAATGGATGAAAGTAATACTCTGGGCTAGAATTTGCATATGATCCTTATATACACTTGGGAAATCTATTGTTTGTATCCTGTTTTGGTTTGTATTTGTTGTTCTGCCTGCCCCACATTTGAACTCCAATTCATAAAATATATAATCCACACCCTAGTTGAGGACATGGCAGTCACTTTCTTCACTTCACTTATACTTTCTCTTTCTCTCTTAACAGAGACTTGCCAACATACAATGGTTAACCAATCAGTCTTGAAGATTTCAGCACTTGAGATTCTTTATAGGAAATGCTATGAGATCTGCTTTATCCAAATGCTCTACTACTGGTACTGATGTATGGAAATCCAACATATATGGATTTCAACTACCAGAATTCCTCATGATGCAAACCCAGAATTTGATGATTTGCTGATCTCATAAGATATTTTGGGCAAGCTAACTTTAAAAAATTAGTTGCAATATTTAGGACATCTTGGAATGTTGTAAGTTATGACCACCATAGTGTCCCTTGCTTCTGTCCACAGTGCAATTTCATTGGTTGACTGTAGAAAGGATTTCAATGAGATCAACTTAATACACTTCTTCAAACAAGGAGCTCAAGATAAAAAAGATTGTAGACAAAAGGAATTTCTCCATGGATGAAGCTCATTTTATATACCTGGGATCAACTGAGGAGGATTTTTCTTCACTGTTCTCTTTTGGAGTTCAAGATTATTGTTGACTTCATTGGCCAGGGGCCCATCTATGATCAGTAAAAGGAAGAGCGTGCAGAACAGTAGATGCATCTGAAACACAAATCAGAGGATCATTTCAGATTTTGAAAACATTGCCAATAAACTGCCATTTTATTAATTCCCTTCCCCTCTGTCTCTGCTAGTGCTCTTATATTTTAAACAGATGTCTTGCACTTTAAAGAACAAAGAATAAACTTTTATACACACACTTTTAAAATATTTAGCTATAGATAAGTATGACTGGAGCTAGAAAAATGTGGTCAATTTGAGTAGTAAGAAATGAAAGGAAAAAGTGCCAGGCTTTGAACATCAAACCAAAATGATTCAATGCACATTTCATAGGTTATTTTTGAAGACAACAATTTCCCATTAAATAAGTCACCAATTCAATTTAGACAGATAGATAGAATTGATAGAATTCTTTATTAGCCAAGTCTGATTGGAAACACAAGGAATTTATCTTAGGTGTTCTCAGTATACATAAGGAGAATAAAATACATTCATCAAGAATAAAAAGATACAACACTTAGTGATAATCAAGGTTACTAATAAACTATCAAATCATACTAGGAAACAAATACAAACAACATAATTGAAAGATACAAGCAACATGGTTATAGTAATAAGTGGGAAAAGATAGATACTAGTAAGGAAGAGAAGAATAATAGTCTTAGTAAATTATTTAAGTGTTGTGGGAATTAGTTGTTAAGCAGAGTGATGGCATTTGGGAAAAAAACTGTTCTTGTAATGTAGATGATGCGGGTTCAGCTAGATGGTTGACAGTAGAAATGATTTCAATGAGATCAACTTAATACACTTCTTCAAACAAGGAGCCCAAGATAAAAAAGACTGCAGACAAAAGGAATTTTTCCTTTTGTGATATGTTTGTGATATGATTGTCATATGTCTGGTCAGCGTGCAAATTATGTGAACATCGCAGCTTGAAGCTGGGAGAAACGGAAAGCAATTAGGGCCCACAATCATATTTATGACTTAAACTGCTCTCTGAGTTTTCCCACTGTTTTAAGACTAAGCTATAGGTTGCCCAAGGAACTAAAAATTAAAAAAAAAAACAACCTCCACAGGTCTGGAAGTGTTTGATGCATGTAATCATTTCCCCTGCATGAAGAATGAAATCTTCTAATAACAGTACACCAAAGGTTATTTAGAAAATGGATCATTGGCTTGTGAAAAAAGCTCCCTGAAATAATTATGATTGGTTTGCATGAAGGAAGCAGTGAATGAAATTTTTGTATGTGAAATTGGTTTTTAGAAAAAGTCTGATTGAAGTACAAATGTGAATGTGCGTGTGTGAGATGTCCGGAGTGAGATCTGTGAATTACTGTGTGTTGAGGATGTGAAAGGAGGCTAGAGAGAAATGCAGAGGGTTAACCCCCCTCCCTTGGAGGAGAGAAGCGGGGGGGAGGGGGCGGGCAGGCTGCGGGCCATGTGTTCTTTTAAACCATTTTTTTCTCTCTCTGCTGAAACAGCCTGAGAAAGGAGGGGGAAATGGGTGATCTGCAAATGCAGCTTTTCCTCTCACTGTTTCAGCCTTTTTCATCTGCATATAAAAGCTATGCAGATATATTTTCTTTTCTGCTCTGAATATCATTTTGATTTGATTTTATTTTTTCTGGAAATTTTTGAGATTTAAAATATTTAATTAAACCTATATAAAAGAAATGATTTTGAAAGATTTTCTGAATCTGGCTTGCATTTTACTGAAGGCAGAGAATTGACACTAAAGTTTGATCCAAAGATATTTCAGAGCATTGATTCAACATACATCATTTAGATTGTTAGTTCTATTTTTGAAGCTGTTTTTTCGTACTCTTTTCTGTCTTTATGTCTGCCTGCAGTTTACATACTTAGCAGACAAGGTGCTCTATCCTATAGCACATTTGTTTGTTTCTTTATTTGTTTGTTCAGCAGCACAAGTTGCTGCCCTTTTAGGAATTGTTACAGAGATGGGTTAGCAATTATAATATATAGAAAGAGAGATAAAATACTTAAGACATTTGATTAATGAAAGCAGTAATATTATTGTGTTGGGGTAGTTATATTATAGCCTAGGGTTACACTTGATTTAATGGATGTTCCTTTGGAAGAAGGAGCTAATTTGTTTATAGATGGATATACAATAGTAGAAGGGAGAGAGGAAGTTTTAGTGGAAGCCAGAAAGTTGCCTTTAAGTTGGTCTGCACAGACTTGTACTGACTTGGATGCCAGGATGGCAGTGGTAGGAGGAATTGAATATTTAGTGTTATAAGAAGAAGGAGTTAGAGAAAGTGTACCGATGGAAGGGAGAAGGTATGTGATTTGTTTTTGGATCATAGGGAACCTTCGGACGGCGAAGGAAGAAAGGAATGTGAGGGTGGAACCAAGTGATAATGGGTAAAAGAAGTGGTGATGCGGGCAGGGAAGACAGAGTGAAAGACTGCCCAATCCAAAGAAGGGAAGCGTAAGTGTACAATATGATGGCAGAAGATGAAAGTCAGTACTAGTGATGTTGGGTGATTTGTTTTTGTGTTCCGCAGAGAGCCCTTGATAAATTTAGTAGTGGGACTTAAAGAAGAGGAAGTGGTGTTTTTAATTGACAGAGATCAGATTAAGTGGACCAAGTATTAGAATACACTTAATTAGTGAAGGGAGTAGGAAAATCACTCTTGATAGAAGGGGTGGCATCTCAGCCTCTACCTTAAAACAAGCAAGAACTTAGGAAATTCTTAGGTTTGGTTGGATACTGCAGATTCTGGATTGATGGGTATGCTGATTTTACCAAACCCCTATATGCAAAATTAATTGAATCTTAACTTTGGAGTTTGAAATGGGAGGAACACGAAAGGGGAAGCCTTGAAAATTTGAAACAGGCTTTAACCAAGGCTCCTGTATTAAGTTTCCCAAATTTGGAAAAGCCATTCCATCTCTTTGTAAACACAGAGAATGGAATTGCATGAGGGGCATTGGCTCAGTATTGGGCAGGACAAAAGAAGTCTGTGGCATTCCTGTCAAATACTGGTCCAAGAAAGTAGGAAATTCACTCTTGGGGGAGCCCTTATTGTGAGCACCCCATCTAAAATATTGAACAATTTTAATGCAGCAGACAGACTTGATTTTAATTACTGATCACAATTTGAATCTAACATAGTTCTTAGCCAACACCAGATCAATGGATCAGTATGGATTAGAACATTATTGTGCTGAAGTAATTGCTTTACAAACAAAAATAAGACCTGATTTTGAGGAACACCCCCTGGAGAAAGGAGAAGCAATTTTTTTATGCTATTCTAAATGACACACTAAAGAGATCGTGGAAGCAAGGGGTTAGCCTTGAAATTGATTTGCTCAAACCTGTGAATTGTATGCACTAACACAAGCTTTATGTATCTTAGAAAAAAATAATAATAAAAAAAAGAAATGAAAAAATAAATTTTTTTTTGAAAGGGCTAATAGATCATTGAAAGCAATTATTACCAAACTGTGCTTAGAAGCCCATTTGCCATGGCTTCAAGTTTTTTTCCCCCTATGGCCTTGTACATTTTTAGAACAGCCTCACGAACTAAATACCAGCTGTCTCCTTTTGAATGTCTGTATGGTAGGCCCCCGGTTTTGTTCAAACACCATTTTCAAGGCTGGCCAGATCTAGTTCAAAGATGGGGGAGTGGAAGCAAGGAGATTACTTTTGCAGTTACAACAGCATAACAATCATGTCAACTAACTGAGGCATTATATGCAAGACTGTAGACCTCCCCCTATTACAACTGCAGGTCACGATTACAAACCAGTTAAGACCTTAGAAGGAAAATCCTGTGTCCATTGGACAAGATTGAAACCTGCAGATCAGGGTGATCCTGTCACCTACCAAGGGACAGAAACTGACAAGGCATGGATGCTAAAATTCAAGAAGAATACACCCTCTGAGTTCTACCGGCAACAAACTCTCAATGCATGGTGGTGATCATCAGCCTTGCTGAACCACTCCAGAAGCTGGTTCCCAGCACACGGCCGAAGCTCAGAACGAAGTCAGACAACATTGCATGAATGTAATTTGTAATGTAAAACCCAATAACAGTAATAGAATCCAGTGAGCAATTATTAAAAACACTCATGTTTGAGGAAAATTGGGTGTGGGGACTCTGGGCAGCTACTATCCTAGCCCTTTCTGTGGGAAGTCTAGGACTGAGGTTGATACTGCTCTTTCCCAAATTACAGACTTTCAGATATGAATCTGCTCTGAACCTGCGCAATAATAAACTGGCTCTGGTTGACCCAGAATGTTGTTTGGTCCCATCATTCCATAACACTTGTGTCTAGTTGTTTTGGGGTGTTATTTTTAAGTAACTGTACAATCATAGACTAAACTATTAGACCAAACTGGTAACTTACTATGATTAAATCATTGAACTGAATTGTATAATGCGGAGGAGAGACATTTATATTTGTTCAATTTTCCCCCTTCTGCAGTGTTTGGGGGAAGGGAGTATTTCCATTATAAGCCTTGCTGCCAGTTAGAGTGGAGAAGTTGCCTACAATGAGTTGAAGCCCAGAAAGTGTACTAGATGTGGCTGCTAGGGCCAATGTAACTTTAAAAAATGCCATTTTGATCTCTAGCAGAAAAAAAATGAGTGGAAGTTTGCCTTCCTGGGCAAAGGAAACATTTCAGACTGCTTTTGGGACTATCATATACAAAATGTAGCTCAATTTTTATGCCCAAGAAAATGGCTTTTAGAGAAATCATCCTGCACTCTATTATAAATAATAAACTACAAAGACATGGCTACTGAGCAAAAATAGAGGAACTTATTTTAAGCTGAAAAGTGTTAGTAAAACGTCACCAGAATATTTATCTGCCCTTCTTCTAAAAGACAACATCTATCCACAAGTCTTGTTAGGTAACCTGCATGAAATACTGAACTCCTATCTATTAATAATGGAGGCAACTTACCTTGGGATCTCTTTCAGAAGTCCAAGGCTTTTGATATGGCAATTGCAGTCCTATTTATATAATTTACAGAGAAAAAATAAAACGGTTACAGGGTAGGACTTGTTTTGCAAAGAGAAAAATCCTAATTGGGTAGTGAAGTGAGTTTCATAAGTAATTGAGAATATCCATTTCTGATTATCACAAACTGGCATCTTGAGAATTATTTATGGAAAACATATTTCATGAACCCTCCAATTTCTAAAGCAAATATTTGAGTAGAAATTTCAGGTGTTCTTTTGACACTTTGTCTCATACTGAAGCCATTTAGATATTTTTCAGAAGCTTACAACTGGAGACCTCTCGTCCTAATGTCTACCCCAATGACATTCGGTGTCACACAGGTTCTGAAAATGCTTGTTTTGTAGAACCATCTTAATTTAAGAACCTACAGAAAAATGAACATCCATTTATTTTATTCCCTTGGAAATGCATCTTGTTAATGACCATTATCACGTCTTCTGGCAATGAATTCAATAAATATGTATTGCATGAAGGAATACTTTCTTTTACCTGGACCAAATCAATTTTATTGCATGCTTCTGTTGTTACTGGAAAGAATTAGGAAAATTCTGGTTAACTTCTTTTTTTAATCTTGTACATAATTGATGATTTTATTGTTGTATAATTGATGGCTTTATTCTTGCTCTAAAATGGCAAACATTTCAGCCCTTTATTGTAGGAAAATTGCCCCCAACACTCTGACCTTTTGCTCTGTTCTGCTTCTCTTTGCCACTATGTGATAATATGAGTTTTCACCTTATATGAAAGAAGCTATCAAAGAAGTCAACCATTCTGCCTGGGTATTGTAACAGATGGGCAAAGTCTAACTTTTATGGAAATCTTATAGAAAGTACAGGCCTATGTCAATTTTAGGCATTCTGATCTTTCTGTGTGATACATTATATGCACACTGAAGTATATCAAGACTATACCAGGAATTGCTGACTCAAGCAATGGTAGAGGGCACATTAACCTGGCTACCTGGCTATATGCCAATTGCCTGCTCACATTTGACTAGAAGATGCAGAACCATTTTGAGAGGCAAGAGAGGAGTAAATAACAGAGAAAATTAAAATTGCCTTCAGAAGTGTTATGTGAGCTTGCCACAGAGTATCTTCTCAAATGTCCAAGAGATAATAGATGTTCAAAAGTACTAATGTCAAATGTTATATTCCAATGTTTTTAAAGTAAAATGGAATCATTTTAAAACCAATCCTAGAGTTTTAAATTTTGAAGTATTTTTGGAAATGGATGATCCATTTAAAATTCTTGTGGATTCTGAGAATCTAAAGACAATGTAGATTTGAACTCTAGTGTTGACATCATAACTTTCTGTTTGTCCTTTCTGTTAAAACCAGGAAGTAATGACACCTGGGTGGGTGAGCGGAGCTTTGCTCCGCCATTGCTACCGATTCTCTGAACCACCGGCCACAATTGCCAGATCCGGTCCAAACCAGGAGCATTTCACCCCTACTTGGATTAGAAGGAAAGATTATGGCTATTTATAACCCTAATCTAAAAGATTTAATAAACTCTCACTCTGTTGATTTCTACATTACCTTGGTTACCTTGGAATTCCTGCAGAGAAATCTTCGATCTGGCCTACTGCTTCACCTGTTATTTTATTTATACCCTCTTCAGAGGAAGGAAGGAAGGAAGGAAAGAAGGAAGGAGGGAAGGAAGGAAGGAAGGAAGGAAGGAAGGAAGGAAGGCAGTCTTTTGGCTTCTGTATTGAAGGAGTAGGTGTCTAATGTACTTTTGGGGGAGGAGTGATTGGAAGTTGCATGGCCATTTAATGCTAGAGGACACCACTAAAATGATCACTTATATTATGAGATTACGAGATTATCATATAATGTGCCAGTTTCTAAAGGAAATGTTTGAGGACAAATTGTGTGAATCCGAGTGCCTAACTAGGACTTTTATAGAGTCTGCAGTGCATATATATCAACTGAATTGAAGTCAACAAATAGTCTGAAGCATAAAAATTGTTAATGGCAATAAGCATCCCTTAGTTTCTTTGCTAGCTTTCCTTAGAGAGACTTTTTATTTTCTCATTGTTTAAAAGTTATGACCTTTGCTGACCAGCACTTATCACTGTTATATAATTTTTATATAAGAGTGATCTCTAGTTAATTTTATACATATTAAAAAGTGAGTCAGTGGAAAAGTTTTAGACATAAATACCCTTGGAAATAAATAATCTTGGGAGCAGGAAAGATCAAAATATTTGAATGGAAATAACAGTATGAATTTATCTCTTTATCCTCTGAAGGCTACACTTGATTCTGTATACTCTAGTGCTACTGTAATTATGTGATCAATGTGTAGAATTTGTTTAAGCAAATAAGAAATCATATGGAGAGGAGAACTGAAGTAAAATAGTGGCTCTTTGGGAGCTGGGTATAAAATCTTTCTATCTCAAAGTTATTGGAAAAAATGATTAAACATTTTTTAAAAAGCTCAATTTCTAGCTCCAGAATCCTAGATATATATTTAAAACGTAAAAACTCAGCTAGCTCAGAGAATAAAATCCAATGTCTAAAAGACATTGTGGAAGGAGAACAAGTTCTATTTAATAAGACTGAGATTGAGTTGAAACTGGATTTACAAATGATATATTACAAAAATGACATGGAAAAAGAAGCTATACCGACATACAAAAGAAACTGGCTAATGAAATAAACTAAAGATTACCTGGATAATTTTTCTATATTGGATTTACAAATTAGGTATTAAAATGTTGAAGGATATCATGAGAAAGAACAATTAAAAAGTAAAAAGAAATTAAATTTTATGACATTATTTGAATGAACCAAGGATTAAGATGGTTAGAAGTAAAAGGAAAGAATATAAAGTTGGTATATTTGAACAAGATTAAAATAGATATGTTATTATTTCTGGTGACACTTAATGGACTTTTGCTAACATCATGACAATATTTCATGGATTTATTTATAAGCAAAAAATGGGACATAGAGAGAAGATATTATTTGTTGTATTTTAAGAAAAGATGATAAATTACTTAAATTGCTTATACTTGTTGGAATGCAGGGGGAAGCTACTTCTTTATATTTTTCTTTTGCTTTATTCTTAATTTCTTTTCTCTTTATATTTCTTCCTCCTTTTTATTTTCTGTATTTCCCCTCTTTTTATTCTATCTTTTTTAGTTTCTATTGGTTTTACTTTTGTACATTTATACTCTTTAATAAAAATATTACATTAAAAAAAAAGAAAATTCAATTTAAAGACTTGATGGAATCAAATTTTAAAACACAATAGTTGCACACCACACATAAATATACTCATTCACCCACACACATTCATATATATAAATATGTGTGTGTGTGTGCGTGCGTGCATGCAAGTGTAAATATATATGGTAAAGTGCAAACAACTGATGCATATTAGATTTTATTTTTGTGTGCCTTTGAGTCAGTTTTTGAGGCTGCCTGGACTAATCCTTGCAGTTTTCTTGCTAAGATTTCAGAAATAGTTTGTCACTTCCTCCTTCCTAGGGCTGAAACAGGGAGACTGAACCAAAGTTACCCAGTTACCTTTGTGCCTAAGGCCTCCTTGTTTTTTGCCTGATGCTTTAACCACTACACTAAACTGGCTCATTGTAGAACATGGATAATATAATATCACAAGATCCCTTTTCTTACAATACC
>WNWU01019729.1:0-22565 GCA_012654045.1 Ptyas mucosa
CTAAAGCATGTCGGTTTTGTAGAACCACAGCTGCTAAGGAATCTATTTGATTTTGGACCTCGATCAAAGTTCCAGCAATTAGATTCAGACTTCCTTGAAGCTCCTACAATATTTGCTGAAACTGTACTACTGAGTGTGTTAGTCCTGCTACCCCTGTCCCAACAGCAGTTCCCATCCCAATAAGCACTAACAATGGAATGATAGCAATTGGGCCTGTGATAGGAAGGTGACTTTTTTTCAATCTTTTGAATGCCTCATAAAAATCTTCTTGTATTGGTGAGACGGGTATTTTATTTTTACTATCCCTTTCAAGGAGAGTTGTAGCCTTTGTTCTAACCCAGAGTTGTGGTTTGACAGGAGTAGCATGATAAGATGCAGGGTATGTAATCTCCTTTGTGTAATTGTTGCAAGGCTGCATTTTCCTTATCTATTCCCCCCTCTGCTGGGAATGTCAAGGAAGGAACCTTAGGTTGGCTTAGTCTAAAGTAACAACCCTGTGCATAGACAATGTGTTTTTGATGGGAGCGTACTTGACCTAAAGTGTCACTACGTAGGGAATCAATGTTCATTATGTGGTCACCTGAGAGTCCTACTGCAAACAATGTCCAAAGCCATAAAGAAATAATCACTTCCTTTCAACACACACACACACACACACACACACACACACACACACACACACGGCCTTAATATCACAGCACCCTTATCTCACAAACTCACCATGTCAGGAAGAGGGTTAGGGATTGGGAAATTTGGGAAAGAGCAGTATCAACCTCAGTCCTAGACTTCCCACAGAAAGGGCTAGGATAGCAGCTGCCCAGAGTCCCCACACCCAATCTTCCTCTAACATTAGTATGTGTAAGAATGTTTTATATTACAGCTAATAAGTTGTATATCTACAATGTGAAGGCTGTAGTCATCCTTACGAAGCTTCCACCGTGCGTGGAGAACCAGCTTCCGGAGTGGTTCAGCAAGGCTGATGATCACCACCGTATGTAGAGAGTTCGTCCGGTTGAACTCAGTAGGGTGTATTTTTCTTGAACTGCAACATCAAAGGTTTCTCCGTCCTGGTCACCTGATACGTCACTGGATCCCTCTGGTTCGCTGGCTTCAGTATCGTCCAATGGATCCAAGATTTTCCTTCCAAAGTCTTAACTGCAAGAGGTGAACACATCACAACAATATACGGTCCTTTCCATCTAGGTTTTAAAGGTTCATCCGTCCAATGTGTGACCCACACTCGATCACCTGGTTTGTAATCATGGCCTGCAGTAGTAATAGGGGGTGGTCTGTACTCTTGCATATAATGCCTTAATTGATTAACATGATTGTTGTGTTGTTGTAAGTGCAAAAGCAATCTTCTAGCTTCAACTCGTCCTTTTTGAGCTAAGTCAGGCCAATGTTGAAAATGGTGTTTGAACAAAGCCGGAGGTGTTCCATATAAAAGTTCAAAGGAGACAACTGGTATTTAGTTCGTGAGGTAGTTCTAAAAATGTACAAGGCCATAAGGAAAAAAATACATGAAGCAATGGCAAATGGGCTTCTAAGCACAGTTTGGTAATAATTGCTTTCAATGATCTCTTTAGTGTGTCCATGTAAAATAGCATAAAAAAAATGCTTCTCCTTCCTCCAGGGGGTGTTCCTAAAAATCAGGTCTTATTTTTGTTTGTAAATCAATTACTTCAGCACAACAATGTTCTAATCCATATTGATCAATTGATCTGGTATTGGCTAAGAACGATGTTAGATTCAAATTGTGATCAGTAGTGAAAATCAAGTCTGGGTGCTGCATTAAAATTGTTTAATATTGTAGATGGGGTGCTCACAATAAGAGCTCCCCCAAGGATCAATTTCCTACTTCCTTGGACCCAAAAACTAATCACCCAACATCACCAATACTGACTTTCATCTTCTGCCATCATATTGTACACTTACGCTTCCCTTCTTTGGATTGGGCAGTCTTTCACTCTGTCTACCCTGCCCGCACCACCACTTCTTTTACCCATTATCACTTGGTTCTACCCACACATTCCTTTCTTCCTTCGCCATCCGAAGGTTCCCTATGGTCCAAAAACAAATCACGTACCTTCTCCATTCTATCAATTCCACTTTCTCTAACTCCTGCTTCTTATAACACTAAACATTCAATTCCTCCTAACACTGCCATCCTGGCATCCAAGTCAGTACAAGTCTGTGCAGACCAACTTAAAGACAACTTTCTGACTTCCAATAAAACTTCCTTTCTTCCTTAACACTAAACATTCAATCTATAAACAAATTAGCTCCTTCTTCTAGAAGAACATCGATTAAATCAAGTGTAACCCTAGGCTATAATATAACTACGCCAACACAATAATATTACTGCTGTCATTAATCAAATGTCCTAAGTATTTGATCTCTCTTTCTACATATTATAATTGCTAACCCATCTCTGTAACAAGTCCTAAAAGGCAACAACTTATGCTACTTACAAACAAAACAAGCAAAGAAGCAAACAAAAAAATCTGCCATAGGATAGAGCACCTTGTCTGCATAAGCATGCAGATGCATGCAGACATAAAGACAGAAAGGACTACAAAAAAAAACTTCAAAAATAAAACAAACAATTTAAGTATTGTGGATCCATGCTCTGAAATATCTTTGGATCAAACTTTAGTGTCAATTCTCTGCCTTTAGTAAAATGTAAGCCAGGTTCAGAAAATCTTTCAAAATCATTTCTTTTATATAGGTTTAATTAAACATTTTAAACCTCAAAAATTTCCAGAAAAAAATAAAATCAAAATTGTATTCGGGCTTCCGGTTCCGGTCCCAGAGGCGACGGACACTGATCGGGCTAGCTCTGGCCCCAGTGTCCGATCCCCCCATCTGGAGGCCCTATGGGCCAAACGCCCTAATATTGGGGTGTTTGCCGTTTGAGGGCGGCTCGCCCGGGGTCCCCTGCCTCACATCCAGGGGCCGGGAGGCCGATGTTGGCGCGCCCGAGGCTCCAGCGGGGGAGGGAGGCAATCGGCGGCCTTTTCTGGGACCGCTGAGGCGCCACAGCGCCTAAGGGGACTGGCACTTACCTGCAAGACACAGCGGACTGGGAGCTGATCGACCGGAGAGTTGAGGTGGCATGATGGAGTTTTAACTGCAAGGAGCAGAGAGCTGACAAGGCATCCTGGAGGTGAGGGGGGGGGTTGGAGTTCCCCCCCCTTGTAGCTGGAAAGGTGCCTTGGCTGAGAAGTAGGGGGAAAGAAATGGAAAAATACCCCTTCCTTTGCTGACTTTTTCTTGAGGATGGCTGAATCAGAATTTGTTAAAGAGGTCTGGTGGCCTCTCTTCCCGGTGGAGAGCTATGGCGGCGGTCCGACTTCCTGCTTCTTTATTTACGACTGAAGACATTACCCACCTCGAGCTTCCTGTTTGACCTACTCTGCACTCTGGACTCGTTGCTCCTGTGAGCGCCCACTGGTGGATACTGGAAAAATTACACCGACTTTCAATCCCTCTTTCTCTTCCTTTCCTGGAGGCTTGTTTTTTGGGATTTCTCATCTTCCAGCATTGCAAGATGGCCAAGGCCATGGTTTTAAGAGCTAGAACTAGGAAATGAAGAAAGGAGGGGAATCTATTATCTAATGGGTTATTTTATATCTCTTTTTACTCTTTCTTTTCACTGCACTTTGTATAATATTTTGGCTATTGGCTTTCTTTGCTTATATAACTTTTATATATTCCGGTTGATTGTTTTGATTTAACATAATAACGTCTGTTGTGTGAGAATTTAAAAAAGAGAAAATAATAATTTAAATATCTTTTCTATAAAGATATTGAAAATTCAACATATTGTAAACTATAATATTGTATATTTTTAACCAATAAAAACTTTTCTTATAAAAAAAAAAGATTGTATTCGGAGCAGAAAAGAAAATATATCTGCATAGCTTTTATATGCAGATGAAAAAGAGGCCGAAACAGTGAGAGGATTTACAGATCACCCATTTCCCCCGCCTTACTCTCAGCAGAGAGAGAAAAAATGGTTTAAAAGAACACACAGCCTCTCTTCCCCCCCACTCTTCTCTCCTCCAAAGGGAAGGGGGGTTTCCATGTGTAAAAGAATGATGGGGGGAAGGGAAATACAGGGAGAAAAAATGTTTAAACTACATAGAATCCTTTAAACAAAACAATCCTCTGCATTTATCTTTCTAACCTCATTCCACATGTGCAACACACAAGCATTCACAGATCACAGTCCGGACATCTCACACACGCACATTCATATTTGTACTGCAATCAGACTGTTTCTAAAAACCAATTTCACATACAAAAATTTTATTCACTGCTTCCTTCATGAAAACCAATCATCTAAATAACCTTTGGTGTACTGTTATTAGAAGATTTCTATTGTAAAGAACCTCCCTGCAGATTTGGAAATGATTACATACATACACATATACCATCAAACATTTCCAGACCTGTGAAGGTTGTTTTTGTTTTGTTTTGTTTCCTTTTTTTTTTTGGTTTTAATTTTTAGTTCCTTGGGCAACCTATAGCTTAGTCTTAAAGCAGTGGGAAAACTCAGAGAGCAGTTTAAATCATAAATATGATTGTGGGCCCAAACTACTTTCCGTTTCTCCCAGCTTTAAGCTGCAATGTTTACTTAATTTGCAGGCTGACCAAACATCTCACAATCAATTCTTCATGCTATTATTATAGATGCATATCCAGGAATTTTGTAACAAATCACACCAAATTGATCAAGCCAAATCATATGAGTCTTCCCATTTAGACAGGTTTTACATAAAAATTTCAATTACCTGCTAAAGCCCAGGTGGGAAGAACAAGAAACAATTCTTTCTTCTTAGTTCTTTCAGAGTTCTCTGGTTTCTGCAAGTTTCTCTTGATATCCATGGCACTTTGAGTGATAAACCATACATGTAACAGGGATCTATTGCTGTTTCCAATTAAGCAGATCTGTCTAAAACCTCCCTTAAAGGGGCCAGAGTTTCTGCCTTCTTAAGATTTGTCTGGCTTAGAGTACAGGAGCTGACAGGTTTTTCTTGTTCCGTCTTTTCCTCTTTTCCCTCGGACTTAACCTCCCTTTTAAGTTGCAAATGTTTTCTCAGTGGCTGAATAGACCTTGGTGTTGTATTCACTGAGAGTGTTGTGTATGGAATTTGTCTTGGGGCTATAGGAAGAGGGGGAGTGTGGGGAGGAGGACGGTTTATTTTTTCTTCCTCTTCCAGGCTCAAAACCTTAGCTTTAATTGTTTATTTACTGATCTTAGACGTTTCTTTCATCGTACACACTTTTACACATTCCAACTGACTTTTCCTAAGCCACTTGGGTCTTGCGTTTTGAATGTTCTTCCATTGGTCTATGTACGGGAACTGTTCCCATCTACCCTCCTGTGTAATGATCCTGATGCACCTTTGAAATTATTATGGGATCCAAGGAACCCTCTTCTGGCCACCTTACGCCCAAGGTTGGCTATTCATTAATACAAAAGTGTTTCAAGGTGTCGGGATTACACGGAGGACCACCATATTACACTGAAAGCAAAGGTTTAACCACCTACACAGCCTAACAGGGAGACTCAAACTCCCAACAGGAGACTTGAACTCCTTACTGGAGACTTTCAGGATGCCACCTTGTCTCCTAGGGGGGTGATCAGGCCCCCTCTTCCACCTCAAAGTAGGTGGGCTCCCCTATTTACATATACTCACGCTGCCGGCTTTTCTTGCTTCTTGGCCCCTTGTTGAAATTTCTGGGTCTGGTCTGCCCTTTTGTGGGTCCTTGGCTGAGCTGCTTCTCCAGCAAGCATAGGGCAATCTCTCACCGAAGGATTCTATTGACTACAATGGAGTCTGAATGCTGGCTAGTGAATCCTCATTGGGAAAATGTTGCTTCTTGCCAGGGCAACACGCCTAGGTAGAAAAATTCTCTGCCTCTCAAAATTCAAAGTCCCATCTGTCAGGGTGCCAAAAATGTTTTGGAATGAACGAATTGAGAAACATCCCAAAGGGCAAACAGAATCAGAGTTTATTATTGCAATAATAGGTTCAGTAGGTAAGATTACCTAAAACAAACTGAACAACTTATGGGTGTGAGATCCTGGTCTTTATACAATTTCCAACAAAGGATTCTATGAACTCAGCCGTTTTAATTATTAAAAACATTTGTTACAAGAAATGACATCTTCCTGATTATGAAGTTCTTACATGTCTTGCCAAACAATCATAACTGTTCTATGTCTTGCCAAAGAATCATAACTGTTCTGAAGATTACCATACCATGTATTCAATATTATCTTTGTTGAATGAGACCCACTGTCTTATTTTGGCATCCTTGACATTGATAACCTTCAAACGGTATATCACCCAAGATATTGCTCCTCCTGACAAGCGAGAGGCCCTTTTTACGGAATGTTGCTTATACAGAGGAATTTGGCTGGGTCTTGTACTTATCCACTGGATACTTTTGGAAATGAATACTAGAAAGATGTCCAGTGGTCATTTAGTAGGTCCTGCATTCATCATCATCATTATTATTAGAGAGGGCCCTTCAGTGGTCATCTAGCCAGATCTGCATTTCCTACTTTAGGATTGCATGGAAATAATTGGAATATTCATGTTCATATTGATTAATATACAAAAAAATAGTTATATAACTAATTGATTTATATTAAAATGTTGAATTTGTATTAAACAACTGCAATATTACATAATTAACCAATGTGAGGATGGATATAAAAATAGATGACAATGGGAAGGCGTATAATATAGAATAGAAGGGAAAAATTGAATTTGATTAAGATTAGAGATGAGGAGGAAGGGTAATATTGGTTTTTTAAAAAAATAGATGAGGAATAAATATGGCAAAAAGGAAATATAGAAATTGTAAATTTAATTGAGATGACTAACCACTGCTTAAATTTATGAACCAGTCAAATACTCTGTTCAAAGAAAATACATTGTATGTTTGTATGTGTGTTTCTAATTATTGCTATTTATTCATATTTGTTCTCTTTTATTCTTTAAAGTTTAACAATTCATTCTTTATCTTAATATTTTTATATTTGTTTGGGTTTGGCTTTCTTCCCTTTCATCTTTTTTATTGTACAGCAATCTTTCTCCTCCAACCTACATCTCTCTCTTTCCTTTCCTTCTCACTTTCTCTCCCCCCCTCTTCTCCTCCTCCCTACTTCCTCCTCCTTTCTTCTTCTCCTCCTCTCTTCCTCCCTCTCTTACCCTCACTTCTACTCTAATTTCCCTTCCCTTCCTTCATCCCTCTCTTGCTGTATCCTTTTATGCATATGGACTAATCAGAGGGCTGAAAAAGTTATTTTTGACTGGTCCTCACACTTTTGACCAGTTCTCGAACTTACGACTGTCCTCACATTTTACGTTTTTGCCCTATCTTGTCACCATGGTGAAGAGAAGCAGTTGTGAAATGAATGACACAGTTGTTAAGAATGCTACAATGGGCAGAAATGATGGCCAGTCATAAGTGCGAAGACCGGTCAAAAATGTGAGGACCAGTCAGAAATGACTTTTTTCAGCCCTCTGAGTAGTCCCTATATGCATAGGGACTAGTCAGAAGGCTGAAAAAGTTATTTTTGATCGATCCTCACACTTTTGACCAGTCCTTGAATTTACGAGTGTCCTCACATTTTACGTTTTGTGCCCTATCTTGTCACCGTGGTGAAGAGAAGTAGTGGTGAAATGACTGACACAGTTGTTAAGAGTGCCGCAATGGGCATAAATGTGAGGATGGTCATAAGTGCAAGGACCGGTCAAAAGTGCGAGGACCAGTCAGAAATGATTTTTTTCAGCCCTCTGAATAGTCCCTATGCACATAGCCACACCCATCCAGTCACATGACCAGCTAGCCAGGCACACCCGGTCACATGACCACCAAGCCACACCCCCAATTAAGCCACGCCCACAGAACCGATTGTTAAAAAAATTGAATCCCACTACTGCTTCATACCATGATGTGCTGTTGAGCCAAGTTGCGGGAGCTTCCAGGTGCATCTGTGGTCCATGCTGCACTGCAGCTCTAGGGGTATTTTGCAATCCCAGGGCTTCAGTGTGCCAGGAAGCCTCTGAGCCACAGCTTGGCAAGCAGCCTCAGAGTTGCGCAGTTCTGTTACTGCTTCCTGCCCTGAAAGGCAGGGTGCAGAGTGGCAAAAGAACAAAGATGCTGGGGGAAGGGATAGGCATTTGGGAAGGACTTAAATGGGAGGTGGTCCGTTAACTTGGAAGAATCCTTGCTTGAAGCTAGGAAGGATCAAGGCTACCATAGCTTGGTTTGGGGCAGATCATTAGCTAAAGATGGGTGCAATTCGTTTAACAATGGCAACAGGAGTGCTGGGATGCTATTGCTAAGTGATATAATCACATGACATCATGCATTGCTTAATGATGAAAATTTCAGTCCCAATTTTAAATGTAACTTGTTGACTATCTACATGCTTTTCTTGTTGCATGCCCTTCGGTGAAATTAGACTTAGAATAATTTTATTGTGTCTTTGAATGTACAGCATAGATCAAAGGTTTTCACATCTAATATACACAAGAATGATAAAATAAATAAATAAATACAAAATTATGCATATACCCACATATATTATATGACACAGAGAAACAGCACCGTCTAGTTCGGATGTATACATGTACATGGCGGGAGCACCACCCGCCTCCATCGCTACCAGATTGGGAAATCTGGTCCAAACCGGGAGAATTTCACCCCTGATTCAAGGAGAAAAACAAATGCATAGGTTTGATCTGTGGTTTTATTAGTTGTATAGCTCATTTTCCTTCAGGAGCTCAAGGTGGCAGACAGAGCAGTCTCCTTTCCCCCCTCCCTCCACAACAACCTTTGGGGGAGGTGGGGCTGGGAGACAGTGATCAATCCAAGGCCACCCAGTGGCCTTCAGCCCCCACCTTCTTTCCCTGGCCTTGAAGTACAGGTGGCTTGTGGCCAGAGCCTTCATTGGATCATCTACCCTATAGGAGCGAAGGGTGCCTCACAGGAGAGATAAGCAGCTTTGTGTTCATAGCTTAGCCATGATGTCTTTGGGTACATAAGGATTTTTAGAATTGGTTAATAGACAAATTACGTGGGTGGATCTGGCAGCACCGCAAGATCTTCTCCATGCTTACTGAGTATTAAGACTGATTGAATTCAGTAACTCCCAGGTACATACGCAGAAAACTATGATTCCATGAAGTGCTGTATAGTTAAAGGGGTGTGTGCCACAAAGATTGTTAATACAGGTCGTCCTCAACTTACAACAGTTCATTTAATGACCGTTCGAAGTTACAATGGCACTGAAAAATGTGACTTATGACCGTTTTTCACAGTTACGACCTTTGCAGCATCCCCGTGATCATGTCATCAAAATTCAGAATGCTTGGCAACTGGTTGATATTTATGACCCACGCTGTGTCCCAAGGTCACGTGATCCCCTCTTGCGACCTTCTGACAAGCAAAGTTAATGGGGAAGCTAGGTTCATTTAACAACCGGGTTACTAACTTATCAACTGCAGTGTTTCACTTAACAATTGTGGCAAGCAAAGTTGTATAATGGGACAAAACTCATTTAACAAATGACTCTTAACAACAGAAATTTGAGGCTCAATTGTGGTCGTAAATTGAGGACTACCTGTATTCAATTCAATCCAATCCAAAGTTTTGCACAATTTTGTCTTAAGGCTGAAGAGAAAATATAAATATTCAATGGCATCCAAATAGCACCAACAACAATAACAACAAGAAAAGCAAAGAGAAAACAAAAGCTTTAGGAAACATATTTTTGGAATGTGTCCGATCTGACATTATCCATTGTTTGGAAAAATATTAGCTTACCTTTGGACACATACACAAAAAAAGGGTTTAGAAAATGAGAGAGAAAAGACAAGTAGAGCAGGACAGTGTGAATTTATATGATCAACATCAGTGCACAACGGTAATTGTCCAGGAGTGTGAGTGTTACATAAAAGCGCCATGTTTTCATTTTCTCTTTGACTCCTGGCCAGAGACCGAAATTCAGCTTTCATAAAGAGATTGTGATTTTTTAAAATACAGGTGTGTACTGACCTCTGGTGGTCAGGAAACAAAAATGTAACATTGTAAATGATTCTAAAAAATACAGTATTTGGTCAAGTATTCAGAAAAGCTTAAGTTTAACTTCTGGTGACATGTGGGGAGGGTGGAATCAGTGGTGGGATTCAAGTAATTTAACAACTGGTTCTCTGCCCTAATGATTTCTTCCAACAACCAGTTTGCCGAACTGCTCAGAAAGTTAACAACAGGTTCTCCCGAAGTGGTGCGAACTGGCTGAATCCCACCACTGGGTGGAATTATTGTCTTCTTAAAAAAATATTAGGAATGGTGTTGTGGGGGATACAAATATATTTAAAGTACAAAGAATACAAATATATTCAGTAGATCAGCATAAGGGTATTAATTCCAGTTGCAGTAGCGATTATAGAATTAGTGATGAGAATCTCACAAAGTGCCTCAAGTTCACGTTAACCAAACACTACAATGAAGCCTTTCGCAAGTCTATGTTGAAGGTAACAGTAACAGAGTTGGAAGGGACCTTGGAGGTCATCTAGTCCAATCCCCTGCTCACACAGGAGACCTATACTAGGGATTCGAACCACCGAACTGCCGACCTTTCTGATCGACAAGCTCAACATCTTAGCCATTGAGCCACCTATGATTTGAAGTTTTCCAGCTGAGATTTCAAATTTTTAGTATTATTAGCTGCTTAGAGTCATATTTTATTTATTTATTAAATCTATTTGCTGCCTATCTCGCTATGGGGCTACTCTTTTCACATACTTGAAATGGGTAGCCATATAAATCCACCAAAAAATGTATTTATGTATTAGATTTAAATCCTGTTCATTTAAGAGTACAAGATGGCATAGAGAGCATTCCCTTTCTACCCAATTACCACTACCCCAATAAAGAATCCAGGCCAAAGTTATACTCAAAGACTATAAACCATAATGTGGCTTAAATTGATGTCCTGGTTTGTACAACATGATGAGGTGTTGAATAGGATCCTCTAAAACCGAGTCACAAACTGACTTCTGTGTAGCTCATCCTACCATTTTTAATAATCCAATTGTAGAGTTGAAAGAAACCGTTAAGAAGCCACACTTCAGACCGTTAAACCATTTTTGAATATTTTTAATGTTACTTTTGTACAGTAGCAGTATTTCACTAGAAATGAAAAGAAAGTTCAACATGAGATCAACCATTGGAAGAGGAGGACACGATAAAGAGTAGAAAATGCACACTGAACACAAAAATAGAACAGTTTCATTTTGTAGTGGAACTTTTATAGTCATTAATTCCAGTATTAACCTTTCTCTAGTATAGTTTATTCAGAATGTCAGCCATAGTAACAAAAACTTAGTGGCTGCATTCATATAAAATGCTACTCTTGATTTTAATTATTTTTTTTAAATGGCTAATATGTTGAACAAGCCCATTAATTTGACAATTCAGTGTAGTGAGAGAATCCATGAATTCGATTAATTCATGAACTAGGCTGAGCATGTGTGAGAACACAATCTTTAACCTGTCTAGAAGATCATTCTGAGATTTCTGTACTACATGGAAGTGCATCTGGGATAGGTTCACACCTCTTGATCACTGTTCGTACTTGAGCCACAACTGCATTGTGACTGGTACCACGGATGGGGGCATTTCGGGTTGCTCCACTATAATAGTAACGAGTAGCAGTGGCACTGAAGGGAATACTCGCTCTCATTTTCATGCCAACCATTTCCAGTTCACAGTGGTGGTTGGGTGGGATTTGAACTTCAACTTTGTCAGAGTAAGTGATCGATTCACTCCGTGTGTAACCTTTAGTCCACGAGAACGTTTTCTCTGATGAAATGCCCCATGATATTCCTAAGACTTCGGGTATCCCTGCTGTCATTGTAAAGTCTATGCCCTGAGAGAAGGAAAAGCCCACATCCCAGCTATGTTCAGAGGTCACTGTTCCTGATAAGGTGGTTGACTTCTTCACTGTCCTACAATCATGATTGGTAACTTTGCTAGAGATTATGGATATGCCTGATTCAGTGAATGATCCCTGGTTTAGAAAGTACCTGACACCGGAGATGCTCTGTGAGCGATAGTCTTTATTAATGGTCAGGACATCATAGTGTTTATACCAGTACTCCTTACCATTCCAACCAAGGAAGAAAGCTTGATTTTTACTATCTACCTTCCCTAATCCATACTCATTTTTGCCAACATATAAATTTATACCTGCACAGGTATTGATGGAGTTGGGTGGGACTTTACCCCATGAACCCCCTCTCCAGATTAGGGTTTCAAAGCCATGTCCATTCACCAAAATCCAGAACGTAGAAGTGTAATATTCTTTGTCTCCGTATGGGTAATAGCAGTAAGGACTCCGGCTTGGACTATAGTAGCCAGCAGCACAGCGCGATTCAATGCAAGGATATTCCCATCTGCCAGCATAGCTATTCCAGTAAGGCACAGCTCCGGTGGGTATAGATCCTGAGAAAAAAGTCCACCTCATAGTAGTTTTGTCGAAAACGCTAATTCTGCTACTAGAACGTTGGATACCATCATTCTGGTGTTGAGCACTGTTGGGTTCATCTGAAAAGAGAAAAATATGTCAGTTAATTTTAATGAAGAAATTTAAGCATATTTTCTGGAGATCTTTCTCAGCCATGTGAGTAACATCTATTACTGTATGTCTATGGAGATTTTCAGTCGTCCAGGTCATGTTTGTCACAAAAATGCTTTCTTTCAAAAGACAAGAAAGTCCAGTTGCCTTTTGAAAGAAAACACCTTTGGGTACTATAGGATTCTAACATAGTTCCAATCCATCTACTAAATCATTTGTTTATATATAGGTATTAATGCATTCCTAAACTACTATGGCCAAGACTTTCTCACAGATTCATGAAATCAAAACTGAAAAATCATTTGTAAAAATAACAATGCGACTCTCATCATTTTATTTGTTAAAACATAAAGGGTCCCCCCCCAATGAAAACCATTTTTAGTTGATATCTAAGGTTTTTCTGAGTACTCCATAATTTTTATAAGTGGAGAAATTCTTCAAAGAAAAAATATTGAAAACATTGATCTAGTAAAATATGGGAGATTATTTTTTTTTGGTCTCTGTTAATTTTAATGGATGAAAGTAATACTCTGGGCTAGAATTTGCATATGATCCTTATATACACTTGGGAAATCTATTGTTTGTATCCTGTTTTGGTTTGTATTTGTTGTTCTGCCTGCCCCACATTTGAACTCCAATTCATAAAATATATAATCCACACCCTAGTTGAGGACATGGCAGTCACTTTCTTCACTTCACTTATACTTTCTCTTTCTCTCTTAACAGAGACTTGCCAACATACAATGGTTAACCAATCAGTCTTGAAGATTTCAGCACTTGAGATTCTTTATAGGAAATGCTATGAGATCTGCTTTATCCAAATGCTCTACTACTGGTACTGATGTATGGAAATCCAACATATATGGATTTCAACTACCAGAATTCCTCATGATGCAAACCCAGAATTTGATGATTTGCTGATCTCATAAGATATTTTGGGCAAGCTAACTTTAAAAAATTAGTTGCAATATTTAGGACATCTTGGAATGTTGTAAGTTATGACCACCATAGTGTCCCTTGCTTCTGTCCACAGTGCAATTTCATTGGTTGACTGTAGAAAGGATTCCAATGAGATCAATTTAATACACTTCTTCAAACAAGGAGCTCAAGATAAAAAAGATTGTAGACAAAAGGAATTTCTCCATGGATGAAGCTCATTTTATATACCTGGGATCAACTGTGGAGGTTTTTTCTTCACTGTTCTCTTTTGGAGTTCCAGATTACTGTTGACTTCATTGGCCAGGGGCCCATCTATGATCAGTGAAAGGAAGAGAGTGCAGAACAGTAGATTCATCTGAAACACAAAGCAGAGGATCATTTCAGATTTTGAAAACATTGCCAATAAACTGCCATTTTATTAATTCCCTTCCCCTCTGTCTCTGCTAGTGCTCTTATATTTTAAACAGATGTCTTGCACTTTAAAGAACAAAGAATAAACTTATATACACACACTTTTAAAATATTTAGCTATAGATAAGTATGACTGGAGCTAGAAAAATGTGGTCAATTTGAGTAGTAAGAAATGAAAGGAAAAAGTGCCAGGCTTTGAACATCAAACCAAAATGATTCAATGCACATTTCATAGGTTATTTTTGAAGACAACAATTTCCCATTAAATAAGTCACCAATTCAATTTAGACAGATAGATAGAATTGATAGAATTCTTTATTAGCCAAGTCTGATTGGAAACACAAGGAATTTATCTTAGGTGTTCTCAGTATACATAAGGAGAATAAAATACATTCATCAAGAATAAAAAGATACAACACTTAGTGATAATCAAGGTTACTAATAAACTATCAAATCATACTAGGAAACAAATACAAACAACATAATTGAAAGATACAAGCAACATGGTTATAGTAATAAGTGGGAAAAGATAGATACTAGTAAGGAAGAGAAGAATAATAGTCTTAGTAAATTATTTAAGTGTTGTGGGAATTAGTTGTTAAGCAGAGTGATGGCATTTGGGAAAAAAACTGTTCTTGTAATGTAGATGATGCGGGTTCAGCTAGATGGTTGACAGTAGAAATGATTTCAATGAGATCAACTTAATACACTTCTTCAAACAAGGAGCCCAAGATAAAAAAGACTGCAGACAAAAGGAATTTTTCCTTTTGTGATATGTTTGTGATATGATTGTCATATGTCTGGTCAGCGTGCAAATTATGTGAACATCGCAGCTTGAAGCTGGGAGAAACGGAAAGCAATTAGGGCCCACAATCATATTTATGACTTAAACTGCTCTCTGAGTTTTCCCACTGTTTTAAGACTAAGCTATAGGTTGCCCAAGGAACTAAAAATTAAAAAAAAAAACAACCTCCACAGGTCTGGAAGTGTTTGATGCATGTAATCATTTCCCCTGCATGAAGAATGAAATCTTCTAATAACAGTACACCAAAGGTTATTTAGAAAATGGATCATTGGCTTGTGAAAAAAGCTCCCTGAAATAATTATGATTGGTTTGCATGAAGGAAGCAGTGAATGAAATTTTTGTATGTGAAATTGGTTTTTAGAAAAAGTCTGATTGAAGTACAAATGTGAATGTGCGTGTGTGAGATGTCCGGAGTGAGATCTGTGAATTACTGTGTGTTGAGGATGTGAAAGGAGGCTAGAGAGAAATGCAGAGGGTTAACCCCCCTCCCTTGGAGGAGAGAAGCGGGGGGGAGGGGGCGGGCAGGCTGCGGGCCATGTGTTCTTTTAAACCATTTTTTTCTCTCTCTGCTGAAACAGCCTGAGAAAGGAGGGGGAAATGGGTGATCTGCAAATGCAGCTTTTCCTCTCACTGTTTCAGCCTTTTTCATCTGCATATAAAAGCTATGCAGATATATTTTCTTTTCTGCTCTGAATATCATTTTGATTTGATTTTATTTTTTCTGGAAATTTTTGAGATTTAAAATATTTAATTAAACCTATATAAAAGAAATGATTTTGAAAGATTTTCTGAATCTGGCTTGCATTTTACTGAAGGCAGAGAATTGACACTAAAGTTTGATCCAAAGATATTTCAGAGCATTGATTCAACATACATCATTTAGATTGTTAGTTCTATTTTTGAAGCTGTTTTTTCGTACTCTTTTCTGTCTTTATGTCTGCCTGCAGTTTACATACTTAGCAGACAAGGTGCTCTATCCTATAGCACATTTGTTTGTTTCTTTATTTGTTTGTTCAGCAGCACAAGTTGCTGCCCTTTTAGGAATTGTTACAGAGATGGGTTAGCAATTATAATATATAGAAAGAGAGATAAAATACTTAAGACATTTGATTAATGAAAGCAGTAATATTATTGTGTTGGGGTAGTTATATTATAGCCTAGGGTTACACTTGATTTAATGGATGTTCCTTTGGAAGAAGGAGCTAATTTGTTTATAGATGGATATACAATAGTAGAAGGGAGAGAGGAAGTTTTAGTGGAAGCCAGAAAGTTGCCTTTAAGTTGGTCTGCACAGACTTGTACTGACTTGGATGCCAGGATGGCAGTGGTAGGAGGAATTGAATATTTAGTGTTATAAGAAGAAGGAGTTAGAGAAAGTGTACCGATGGAAGGGAGAAGGTATGTGATTTGTTTTTGGATCATAGGGAACCTTCGGACGGCGAAGGAAGAAAGGAATGTGAGGGTGGAACCAAGTGATAATGGGTAAAAGAAGTGGTGATGCGGGCAGGGAAGACAGAGTGAAAGACTGCCCAATCCAAAGAAGGGAAGCGTAAGTGTACAATATGATGGCAGAAGATGAAAGTCAGTACTAGTGATGTTGGGTGATTTGTTTTTGTGTTCCGCAGAGAGCCCTTGATAAATTTAGTAGTGGGACTTAAAGAAGAGGAAGTGGTGTTTTTAATTGACAGAGATCAGATTAAGTGGACCAAGTATTAGAATACACTTAATTAGTGAAGGGAGTAGGAAAATCACTCTTGATAGAAGGGGTGGCATCTCAGCCTCTACCTTAAAACAAGCAAGAACTTAGGAAATTCTTAGGTTTGGTTGGATACTGCAGATTCTGGATTGATGGGTATGCTGATTTTACCAAACCCCTATATGCAAAATTAATTGAATCTTAACTTTGGAGTTTGAAATGGGAGGAACACGAAAGGGGAAGCCTTGAAAATTTGAAACAGGCTTTAACCAAGGCTCCTGTATTAAGTTTCCCAAATTTGGAAAAGCCATTCCATCTCTTTGTAAACACAGAGAATGGAATTGCATGAGGGGCATTGGCTCAGTATTGGGCAGGACAAAAGAAGTCTGTGGCATTCCTGTCAAATACTGGTCCAAGAAAGTAGGAAATTCACTCTTGGGGGAGCCCTTATTGTGAGCACCCCATCTAAAATATTGAACAATTTTAATGCAGCAGACAGACTTGATTTTAATTACTGATCACAATTTGAATCTAACATAGTTCTTAGCCAACACCAGATCAATGGATCAGTATGGATTAGAACATTATTGTGCTGAAGTAATTGCTTTACAAACAAAAATAAGACCTGATTTTGAGGAACACCCCCTGGAGAAAGGAGAAGCAATTTTTTTATGCTATTCTAAATGACACACTAAAGAGATCGTGGAAGCAAGGGGTTAGCCTTGAAATTGATTTGCTCAAACCTGTGAATTGTATGCACTAACACAAGCTTTATGTATCTTAGAAAAAAATAATAATAAAAAAAAGAAATGAAAAAATAAATTTTTTTTTGAAAGGGCTAATAGATCATTGAAAGCAATTATTACCAAACTGTGCTTAGAAGCCCATTTGCCATGGCTTCAAGTTTTTTTCCCCCTATGGCCTTGTACATTTTTAGAACAGCCTCACGAACTAAATACCAGCTGTCTCCTTTTGAATGTCTGTATGGTAGGCCCCCGGTTTTGTTCAAACACCATTTTCAAGGCTGGCCAGATCTAGTTCAAAGATGGGGGAGTGGAAGCAAGGAGATTACTTTTGCAGTTACAACAGCATAACAATCATGTCAACTAACTGAGGCATTATATGCAAGACTGTAGACCTCCCCCTATTACAACTGCAGGTCACGATTACAAACCAGTTAAGACCTTAGAAGGAAAATCCTGTGTCCATTGGACAAGATTGAAACCTGCAGATCAGGGTGATCCTGTCACCTACCAAGGGACAGAAACTGACAAGGCATGGATGCTAAAATTCAAGAAGAATACACCCTCTGAGTTCTACCGGCAACAAACTCTCAATGCATGGTGGTGATCATCAGCCTTGCTGAACCACTCCAGAAGCTGGTTCCCAGCACACGGCCGAAGCTCAGAACGAAGTCAGACAACATTGCATGAATGTAATTTGTAATGTAAAACCCAATAACAGTAATAGAATCCAGTGAGCAATTATTAAAAACACTCATGTTTGAGGAAAATTGGGTGTGGGGACTCTGGGCAGCTACTATCCTAGCCCTTTCTGTGGGAAGTCTAGGACTGAGGTTGATACTGCTCTTTCCCAAATTACAGACTTTCAGATATGAATCTGCTCTGAACCTGCGCAATAATAAACTGGCTCTGGTTGACCCAGAATGTTGTTTGGTCCCATCATTCCATAACACTTGTGTCTAGTTGTTTTGGGGTGTTATTTTTAAGTAACTGTACAATCATAGACTAAACTATTAGACCAAACTGGTAACTTACTATGATTAAATCATTGAACTGAATTGTATAATGCGGAGGAGAGACATTTATATTTGTTCAATTTTCCCCCTTCTGCAGTGTTTGGGGGAAGGGAGTATTTCCATTATAAGCCTTGCTGCCAGTTAGAGTGGAGAAGTTGCCTACAATGAGTTGAAGCCCAGAAAGTGTACTAGATGTGGCTGCTAGGGCCAATGTAACTTTAAAAAATGCCATTTTGATCTCTAGCAGAAAAAAAATGAGTGGAAGTTTGCCTTCCTGGGCAAAGGAAACATTTCAGACTGCTTTTGGGACTATCATATACAAAATGTAGCTCAATTTTTATGCCCAAGAAAATGGCTTTTAGAGAAATCATCCTGCACTCTATTATAAATAATAAACTACAAAGACATGGCTACTGAGCAAAAATAGAGGAACTTATTTTAAGCTGAAAAGTGTTAGTAAAACGTCACCAGAATATTTATCTGCCCTTCTTCTAAAAGACAACATCTATCCACAAGTCTTGTTAGGTAACCTGCATGAAATACTGAACTCCTATCTATTAATAATGGAGGCAACTTACCTTGGGATCTCTTTCAGAAGTCCAAGGCTTTTGATATGGCAATTGCAGTCCTATTTATATAATTTACAGAGAAAAAATAAAACGGTTACAGGGTAGGACTTGTTTTGCAAAGAGAAAAATCCTAATTGGGTAGTGAAGTGAGTTTCATAAGTAATTGAGAATATCCATTTCTGATTATCACAAACTGGCATCTTGAGAATTATTTATGGAAAACATATTTCATGAACCCTCCAATTTCTAAAGCAAATATTTGAGTAGAAATTTCAGGTGTTCTTTTGACACTTTGTCTCATACTGAAGCCATTTAGATATTTTTCAGAAGCTTACAACTGGAGACCTCTCGTCCTAATGTCTACCCCAATGACATTCGGTGTCACACAGGTTCTGAAAATGCTTGTTTTGTAGAACCATCTTAATTTAAGAACCTACAGAAAAATGAACATCCATTTATTTTATTCCCTTGGAAATGCATCTTGTTAATGACCATTATCACGTCTTCTGGCAATGAATTCAATAAATATGTATTGCATGAAGGAATACTTTCTTTTACCTGGACCAAATCAATTTTATTGCATGCTTCTGTTGTTACTGGAAAGAATTAGGAAAATTCTGGTTAACTTCTTTTTTTAATCTTGTACATAATTGATGATTTTATTGTTGTATAATTGATGGCTTTATTCTTGCTCTAAAATGGCAAACATTTCAGCCCTTTATTGTAGGAAAATTGCCCCCAACACTCTGACCTTTTGCTCTGTTCTGCTTCTCTTTGCCACTATGTGATAATATGAGTTTTCACCTTATATGAAAGAAGCTATCAAAGAAGTCAACCATTCTGCCTGGGTATTGTAACAGATGGGCAAAGTCTAACTTTTATGGAAATCTTATAGAAAGTACAGGCCTATGTCAATTTTAGGCATTCTGATCTTTCTGTGTGATACATTATATGCACACTGAAGTATATCAAGACTATACCAGGAATTGCTGACTCAAGCAATGGTAGAGGGCACATTAACCTGGCTACCTGGCTATATGCCAATTGCCTGCTCACATTTGACTAGAAGATGCAGAACCATTTTGAGAGGCAAGAGAGGAGTAAATAACAGAGAAAATTAAAATTGCCTTCAGAAGTGTTATGTGAGCTTGCCACAGAGTATCTTCTCAAATGTCCAAGAGATAATAGATGTTCAAAAGTACTAATGTCAAATGTTATATTCCAATGTTTTTAAAGTAAAATGGAATCATTTTAAAACCAATCCTAGAGTTTTAAATTTTGAAGTATTTTTGGAAATGGATGATCCATTTAAAATTCTTGTGGATTCTGAGAATCTAAAGACAATGTAGATTTGAACTCTAGTGTTGACATCATAACTTTCTGTTTGTCCTTTCTGTTAAAACCAGGAAGTAATGACACCTGGGTGGGTGAGCGGAGCTTTGCTCCGCCATTGCTACCGATTCTCTGAACCACCGGCCACAATTGCCAGATCCGGTCCAAACCAGGAGCATTTCACCCCTACTTGGATTAGAAGGAAAGATTATGGCTATTTATAACCCTAATCTAAAAGATTTAATAAACTCTCACTCTGTTGATTTCTACATTACCTTGGTTACCTTGGAATTCCTGCAGAGAAATCTTCGATCTGGCCTACTGCTTCACCTGTTATTTTATTTATACCCTCTTCAGAGGAAGGAAGGAAGGAAGGAAAGAAGGAAGGAGGGAAGGAAGGAAGGAAGGAAGGAAGGAAGGAAGGAAGGCAGTCTTTTGGCTTCTGTATTGAAGGAGTAGGTGTCTAATGTACTTTTGGGGGAGGAGTGATTGGAAGTTGCATGGCCATTTAATGCTAGAGGACACCACTAAAATGATCACTTATATTATGAGATTACGAGATTATCATATAATGTGCCAGTTTCTAAAGGAAATGTTTGAGGACAAATTGTGTGAATCCGAGTGCCTAACTAGGACTTTTATAGAGTCTGCAGTGCATATATATCAACTGAATTGAAGTCAACAAATAGTCTGAAGCATAAAAATTGTTAATGGCAATAAGCATCCCTTAGTTTCTTTGCTAGCTTTCCTTAGAGAGACTTTTTATTTTCTCATTGTTTAAAAGTTATGACCTTTGCTGACCAGCACTTATCACTGTTATATAATTTTTATATAAGAGTGATCTCTAGTTAATTTTATACATATTAAAAAGTGAGTCAGTGGAAAAGTTTTAGACATAAATACCCTTGGAAATAAATAATCTTGGGAGCAGGAAAGATCAAAATATTTGAATGGAAATAACAGTATGAATTTATCTCTTTATCCTCTGAAGGCTACACTTGATTCTGTATACTCTAGTGCTACTGTAATTATGTGATCAATGTGTAGAATTTGTTTAAGCAAATAAGAAATCATATGGAGAGGAGAACTGAAGTAAAATAGTGGCTCTTTGGGAGCTGGGTATAAAATCTTTCTATCTCAAAGTTATTGGAAAAAATGATTAAACATTTTTTAAAAAGCTCAATTTCTAGCTCCAGAATCCTAGATATATATTTAAAACGTAAAAACTCAGCTAGCTCAGAGAATAAAATCCAATGTCTAAAAGACATTGTGGAAGGAGAACAAGTTCTATTTAATAAGACTGAGATTGAGTTGAAACTGGATTTACAAATGATATATTACAAAAATGACATGGAAAAAGAAGCTATACCGACATACAAAAGAAACTGGCTAATGAAATAAACTAAAGATTACCTGGATAATTTTTCTATATTGGATTTACAAATTAGGTATTAAAATGTTGAAGGATATCATGAGAAAGAACAATTAAAAAGTAAAAAGAAATTAAATTTTATGACATTATTTGAATGAACCAAGGATTAAGATGGTTAGAAGTAAAAGGAAAGAATATAAAGTTGGTATATTTGAACAAGATTAAAATAGATATGTTATTATTTCTGGTGACACTTAATGGACTTTTGCTAACATCATGACAATATTTCATGGATTTATTTATAAGCAAAAAATGGGACATAGAGAGAAGATATTATTTGTTGTATTTTAAGAAAAGATGATAAATTACTTAAATTGCTTATACTTGTTGGAATGCAGGGGGAAGCTACTTCTTTATATTTTTCTTTTGCTTTATTCTTAATTTCTTTTCTCTTTATATTTCTTCCTCCTTTTTATTTTCTGTATTTCCCCTCTTTTTATTCTATCTTTTTTAGTTTCTATTGGTTTTACTTTTGTACATTTATACTCTTTAATAAAAATATTACATTAAAAAAAAAGAAAATTCAATTTAAAGACTTGATGGAATCAAATTTTAAAACACAATAGTTGCACACCACACATAAATATACTCATTCACCCACACACATTCATATATATAAATATGTGTGTGTGTGTGCGTGCGTGCATGCAAGTGTAAATATATATGGTAAAGTGCAAACAACTGATGCATATTAGATTTTATTTTTGTGTGCCTTTGAGTCAGTTTTTGAGGCTGCCTGGACTAATCCTTGCAGTTTTCTTGCTAAGATTTCAGAAATAGTTTGTCACTTCCTCCTTCCTAGGGCTGAAACAGGGAGACTGAACCAAAGTTACCCAGTTACCTTTGTGCCTAAGGCCTCCTTGTTTTTTGCCTGATGCTTTAACCACTACACTAAACTGGCTCATTGTAGAACATGGATAATATAATATCACAAGATCCCTTTTCTTACAATACC